>SMDT01002380.1:0-38337 GCA_005392925.1 Aquilaria sinensis
GGCCAAGTAGACTTTGAGTTCTTCCCAGGCTTTTTGGCAATCTTCATCCCAAGGATGACCATTCCTTCCGAGGTCGCCTTCCATCTTTGCTGCCTTTGTGAGGACTTTGAAGAAGGGTCGACACCTATCTCCGTACCTGGAAATAAACCTGCTCAGAGAGGTTATTCTTCCGGTGAGTCTTTGCACGTCTTTGACTGTGGCAGGAGTTCGGAATTCAAGCAGAGCCTTAATCTTCTCGGGGTTAGCATCGATGCCTCTTTCGGATACCATGTACCCAAGGAACTTTCCCGAGGTCACGTCGAAGATGCACTTCTCAGGATTAAGGCGGATCCCGAAGGTTCTGAGGTTTTGGAAGGTTTCCTCTAAATCTGCAACGTGGTAGCCAAGCAGTTTGCTCTTGACTATCATATTTTTGGAAGGTTTCCTCTAAATCTGCAACGTGGTAGCCAGGCAGTTTGCTTTTGACTATCATATCATCAACATACACCTCCATGTTCCTCTAGGTGGCTCCTGCATTTTTGAGTCCGAAGGGCATCCTGATATAGCAATATGTTCCTCCTTCGGTGATGAAGGCAGTCTTCTCTTCATCTTCGGGGTCCATCCTTATCTGATGATACCCACTGGAGGCGTCTAGGAAACTTAGGAGCCCATACTCGGCAGTTGAGTCTACCAGTTGGTCTATTGGCGGAAGAGGATATGAATCTTTTGGGCAAGCATCGTTCAAATTTCTGAAGTCGATGCACATCCGAAGTTTACTACTTCCTTCTTTTGTGGCAATTACCACGTTACTTAGCCATTCGGGGTAGTTTACCTCCCGGATAACGCTAGCGTCTATCAGACGCTGGACTTCGGTTTTGACGAATTCACTTTTGTGAGCTGAGATGCTCCGTTTCTTTTGCCGGACAGGTTTTACTTCCGGACTCACTTTAAGGCTATGCTGGATTACGCGAGGGTTTACCCCTGGCATGTCCTTCGGCGAGTAGGCGAACAGATCTTTATTTGCAAGAAGAAAAGATACAAGTTTTTCCTTGTCTCCGTCGGCCATATTTTTCCCTATTCGGGTACTATGGCCTGGGACAAGCTCTACTTCTTATGTTTCCGCCTTTGTGGAATCTTCTGCCTCGCCCCTTTCCAGCTCTTTTGCTTCTACAGCATGTGCTAAGTTGCTTGCTGGAGCCTTTCGTGCTCTGACGAACACCTTTCTCACCTCGCCTTGATCAATGAAGATCTTTGCGTCTCCTTTTTTGGTGGCGAAGGAGACGGTCAAGTACTTTACATCAGGGCGAATGTGCAAATTTCCCTGTGTCTGTCTGCCGAGAATGGCGTTGTATGACGAAGGAACGTCCATGACTATGAATCTTGCCATGGTAGAGGCGAACAACTCAGTAGTTCCTTTCTCCGAAGTTCCTTTCATCATCAAGGGGAGGTCGATCCACCCGAGGACAGGTAGCTCAGATGGTCCTACGCCGAACGTGGGTGAAGTAACAGCCTTGAGGTCACTCCTGGATACGCCCAAGCTTGGTAGCAAGTGTGAGAACAAGACGTCTGCGTTTGACCCATCATCCAGCAGTACCCTCTTGACGTCCCAGTTTCCTATCCTCGCCATTATCAGCAATGGATCGTCATGGGGAAATACGATGGTGGAGCCATCCTCGCGGGCCAATTTTTTCGTTGGGCTCTGATATTCCATCACCGCTATCTCTCTGGCCCTTCTTTTTCTTTCCGAGGATGGAAGTCCGGTTGTGATCGTCTGTATTACTCCTGCCGAAGGTGGAGGACGCCTTCTCGGACTTCGGTTCCTTCGCCTGTCCGAATCGTAATCCTCGTCATCGGGCTTTCCTTCCTCCTCTTTTTTCCCTTTCGGGGAAGGCATTCTCAAATAACGCCGAAGCTGGCCCTGCTTTATCAGTGATTCAATGTACTTTTTCAACTGAAAGCAGTCTTCGGTGTCATGACCGTGATCACGGTGGAACTGACAGAACTTCTTCATGTTCCTTCTGTTGTCAGCAGTCATGCCCCTTGGCCGTTGGATTTGAGCCCCCTGTTTTTCCAACGCCATAAGGACGTTAGCCCTCGTGGTGCTCAGAGGTGTAAAGTTTTGGGGCTTCCTTCCTCCTACTCGCATTCTCCGAGGTCGGCCTGACTGTTCCGTTGGACACCGGGCTTGCTGGCTGGACCCTTCGCCACGAGCTTGAATTTGGTCGTGTTTTGGTCCAGTCATTCTCAGTTCTTCGGCTGTCATGTGTTGTTCAGCCCTTCGGTAGAATTCTCCCAGCGTGTCCGGGGGATCTTTGGAGAATTCGTAAAACAAGTGCGAATCCCTCCGGAGGCCCCTCGTCATGGTGAGGATGCGGATTTCGGGACGAAAGTCCGGAACACTGAGGGCCTCCCTGTTGAACCTCTTGACATAGTCACGGATGGTCTCCTCGTTTCTCTGCGCTATGTCAAACATCTGGACGGGCATCTTCGCCGTCGGCTTGCTCCCAATGAACTGTTGGTTGAACGCCGTGGACAGCTCCTGGAACCCCTTGATGTTTCCTGGAGGCAGGGAATTGTACCAGGCAGTTGCTGGTCCTGCGAGGGTGACTTCGAAGCACTTGCAGAGCGTAGCATCGTCAGCCCCATGTAACACCATGCTGCGTTTGTACTTTGTTAGGTGGGCCTGGGGATCAGTCCGACCCTCATAGGTCTCCAGCCGAGGTAGCCTGAAGTCACTTGGCATGGCCGCCTCGACCACTGTTCGGGCGAAAGGAGTTTCATCTCCAGAGACCGTTTCAGTTAGCCTGGCCCAAACAGGCTTGCGTGCCACCTGCTGTTCCACTCTCTCCAGTCTTGCCAAGACTTTCTCCAGGAGGAGCGTAGCACTGGGCTCCTTTTCCTGGTGCCGTCCCTTCGGGGAGCGACTTCGGTACCGAGGTGAGGGGGACCTTGCCTCTGGTGATAAACTTCTTCTGGACGGGATTTCAGGTCGTTTAGACCTTGCTCTTTCCGCCAGCCGTGCCCCGAGGGGCAAGTTATCTGTTGAGGACTCTTCTCGTGGCTCCCCACTTCCCGAGCTATGATGGGTTGCCCTCGGGCTTTTCTCCCGAGGTCGTGCTGACGAAGTGGGTTTTTGCGCCTGGGCTGGTTGCGGCCATCTTCGGTCTATTTGTTGTGTCATTTCAGCCACAACAGACCTCTGAAAGTCTCTTAAAAAATCCATGGTGATGACAAGAGGGCGTTCCTCTTCAGGCAAGGAAGTCTCTGGGGGACTTTGTTCGGTAGCTGGTTGGGTCTCAGGCGCGGACGGGGACTTTGGAAGTCCTCTGTCCTTCGAACGCCGAGTTTCGACAACAGCTACCTGGGAGTAGTTTCCCACAGACGGCGCCAAATGATGCCCCAAGGCATCTTCGTTTGCTGTCATGTTGACAGGTGGAGAGACTTCCTGTGGAGGCAAGCGCCTGGAGCTCAGGTTTCCCAGCTGAGTGCGCCTGAAAAGCTCAAAGAAAAGGTTAGGAGGTCCCCGGTTTGCTTTTCCGGGGAGGACCCTCCGACGCCCAAGTCAGTTTTCTGAGTGAGAGTGGAGGAAGAACACTAAGGGATCAAGTGTCTTGCCTGTTCTGTGTTTTCTCAGAGAGAGGAAAATGCCCTTCCTTTGCCCAGTCCCATTTCCTAGTATTTATAGGAGTAGCTGGTCTGTTCAGATCATGACACGTGTTCGGTCGGATTTGATCTGTCTCTTTGGACCTAGGGGACAGGCAGCCGTTTGCAGCCTCTTTTAGCCCTGGACCCGGACGGGTTGTGTCAGGACTGGGGCGGCTGCGGCGTGTCATTTCGCCGTTCAGATGTGACGTGTAGGGCTTGTGGGTGACATGTCAGAGGCTCCTTAAATGCTCATACCGTACTCCCGAGGTCCCCTGGGCGAGGTCTCCCTTCGGTGCGGGCACCCTCTTCGGATTCTATCCGTCCTTCGGTGCGAGCACCTCCTTCGGGATCTATCCCATAATTCTGGGAGCGCCCTTGATGAACACCTTCTTCGGGACTCACACCCATAGTTCGGGGATTCCCTCGTTCAGGTGTTTCTTGTTCGAGGAAGACCTCTTTGGGGCCTCTTCCTTCGGGGAGATTCTCCCTTGCTTCAGGGAGATGGCTCTCTTACCCGAAGACGGTCAGTTTAGCCCCTCGATGGAGACGGTGTTGTCCTCGGAATTCCTGACGAGCTAACCAAAGTCTCGAGCCCATAGTGTTTGACTTCGCACCTTCCGAGGTCAGTGAAAAGATCCTCTCTTGGGTGACGTCAGACTCCTCGGCCAATATTCTGGCAGGGAGTTACTACCGAGGAGGCAATAGCCTTTGGCTATCAACTGTTCATTTGGTCAGAATTTTCTAACCAACTTGAAAAATCCATAACTTGGTCCGTAGGTGGGCAATTGATGTAAAACTAAATTCCTTGGTTTGCTTAAGGACTCTACTTGATAATGAAGCAAAGAAAATAGGGGTGTACTTGGCTAGATTAAAACATTTTTTTGGAGGAAGTTTCAGGTGCAGTGGCTGGTCACTTAAGCATAACAAGATTGCCTAATGTGTGGATGCCAAGATTAAGACTTGTGCTAGTGTTTTCCTACGTTGCTTCCATGGTGTGAGTAAAATTTGAATATATGTGTAATGGATGGACCAAAATGCATGCATTTATATAGTGCCCAAGATGGCCACTTGGGTATACACACTAAGAGTTTTAAATGCACAATTTTAGCACCATAACTGGACTACCCCAAAGTGGGTAACAAAAACCATCAAGAACACTATAGGCTCTACCCATTCCAATGAAGAAGTGGGCTAACATTCCTATGGATTTCTTAACTGGGTTGCCTATGACTAGATTAAGACATGATACAATCTTAGTCATTGTGGATAGGTTAACCAAGTATGCCTACTTGTTGCCAAAAAAGATCACAAATTCACTAAAAAATTCACTAAAAATTAATTCTCAAACATAGACAATGGAGGCAACTAGGAGTACTATATATACAAGCCTAGGCTGAGATCTTCTTGAACTAACTCCCACCTTGGATGCAAGTCCCAATGGTGAGTCACAAAAGTCCTTGTGCATGCACTACTAGGCTCTGCGGCCAAAGAAAGACTATAGTTAGTAATGTTACTTAGCCAACAAGTCACCCAAATAGACTAGAATTAGAAGGATTCTCAAACAAGGTACCTACAACAACAACAGCTATTGTGACAACCCTCAGCGGTGATCAGGTCCAATAATGTCAGAATCTGTACAACATAACTAGGCAGTGAAAATTCAAACATTCTCAGTAAGAGTCTTCACTTCACCTACAAGAAAAGTTATTAAGGACTCCACATATGAGAACATATGTAACGTGTTGCAAGCGCATACAGCCTGAGGGTCTAATATATGCATATACCTAGGTCCCTTGGGACCACTCTTCATCCTCGTCCTTGAGCTACAAGGCATAGCCTTGTCCTCTAGCAAGCATAGCTTGACCGCCTAACTAGTGATAAAAAACCAGTGGAACCTCTCCTTTTTATGTTGCATAGGGGCATTATGGTGGGGCTATTGTAGACTAGGCCATAAAGACGTTGTAGACTAGTGCACTAAGGTTTCACCTTGCAACCTCGTTGCCAACGGCATGGCTAGGTCACCAACGGTTCTAAACCTTTCACCCAAGCTAGTGGTACCTAGTTGTGATTTTTGAAAACTAGTTTCCTTGCTTATGGTAAAAGTAACTATAAACTCAAGGAAACTTCAAAGTCTTGAAGGAATTTTGGAAGACTTGGAGTACCCTCGGATTGGTTAGACCCTAAAGGACCCTAAGAACCCCCTTTGGTCTTCCCCTGACCCTTCTAGCAAAATTGAAAATTTGCAGTCATTATGCTTACGGCGACACATCACCATAGTTAGTAATGAACTGCCAATTTTGTGGTAATGATGATGCATCACGGGTACTGGCAACGATTGGCAATGCGTCACCAATACTTACAACAGCCCAAAAAAATTCCAGTTCCGCTTCTACTAACTTTGGACACTTTCCAAACCTATCAAACATGTATTGATAGCCTCCAAACTTTACATATAGGTAAAACATGTTGGATAGATCACAAACAACTATCACAACCCAATCTATGATGCATTATAATATCAGTCCAATCATCACAAACCTCATAGTCCACCATGATTCAACCTTGTCCACTAACTAATGCTATTGCTAGAAATACTTGAATTTATCAAGCAAACTCATTCCAATAGCATCAATTAAATTTAAAAACACAACTCCCTTACCTTAACTTCACTTCACAAGCAAGAAACAAGCAATCCTTCCTCAAGAACTCATATTCTACAAAGCATCACCTAGCTCCAAGCAACGAAAGGCACAAATTACTTTATTTCTACTTTCTAACTAAAACCCAAGCTTCCAAACATCTAATAAACATGAAATCAATCAAGAACTCATTGATTACCTCATATCAAAAATAGGAGAGAGTGGAAAACAAAGCTCTAGGCTTCAAAAACATAAAATCATGCTTGAACCATGCTTACAATGGCCTATATACTAATGGTAGCCTCTCTTTTTACCAAAAACTCTTGATTTTGGGCTCAATTGGATGAAGAAATGTGGTGTGAAGGATGAACTTAGTTTATGGGAGCCATCCCTCACTTTACCATCTTTTAACCCATGTTTAAAACCTAAGCCAACAAATTATTAGACATGGAACACTTAAACCCCTTCTTTTGTTAACCTTAGTCATTTTCGGTCAATTCTTAGTTATTTCAACTAAGTTTGCATTAAAGTTAAAAGTTAGGTTATAAAACCTCATTTTTAATGATTGGGACCCGACCTTGACTATTTAGGATGCAAAATTACCATTTTGCCCCTAAACCTTATTTAGTGTCTTATCATATTCGGAACTTAGTGAACTTTGCTAAACTTACTCATTCTTACTATGTGAACTTGAATTAAGGTTCTAAACTTACTTTAGAGTACTTTACCTTCATCAAAAAAGCTTTCAACTATGAGAGCCATAATATTCTCCCCTCCTTCTGGGATTTGGTCCCCCAAATTCCACTACAACTCTAGAAAAACACTAGTATATCTTTTCAGGGTATCCTACTCTGTCTCCCAAGTAGCTTCCTCTTCACTATGGTTAGACCAATAGACCTTAACCATTGGAATCCACTTGGCTTGGAGTTTCTTGACTTGCCTATCAAGTATCTGAATGGGTTTCTCTTCATAAGTCAGGTCTTCCTGGATGGGTACCACTAAAGGATTAACTACTTGTCCCAGATCTACTGTACATTTTCTTAGAAGACTAACATGAAACACATTATGCACTTTGGATAGGTTAGGTGGTAACACCAACCGATAAGCAACCCTCCCTATCTTCTCCAAAACTGCATAGGGTCTAATGTACCTGATACGATCAAAGAAGGCACAAACAAGGATGGAAAGGATCCATGGAAGATAACTAGTGAACCATTGACAAGGAAGAAGGCTAAGGAACTCACTAGTGCACTTCAAGCTTTTTTCTCAAGCTTGGATGTTGACAGATTGGCGATGTTCGGGTAGAAAATTCATATCTTGACCTAAACAGATCATAACTGAGTGATTCTTAATTCATTGGAAAGCTAATATCTGGAGCTACAAATCATATGAAGATCATGAAACCCATTTTGCACGTTAAGGAGGTCAAATTTAGCTTCAAAGTCGCGATTTGCGAGTTATTGCTGGTTCAGAAGCAGTTGCAGTATTTTGGGCATATCTTTGGATTTAGATGTCCGTTTTGTGTGGTTCAGGTGTCATTTCAAAGATAAGAAAGAGATCTACAACTTTCATGCTTTGAATTTTGAGAAATCATGGCTGCATCAAGTTCGAATTTCAGCTTGAAGTTGAAGACACAAGCAGGAACCACCTGAGAAGACTATTTTGGGGTTTTTATGGCCAATCTTGTTTTGTAACGTATTTTATTTTATTTTCCTATTTATTTACATTATTTAGGATGTTATTTAGGCCATGGAAGTGATTTAGGTCACTTAGGATAAATGGAATTCGCTGCACACCTTAAACATGTGTTAAAAGGGTGTAGGAATCCTAGTTTGACTAGGTTTTCTTGAGTCCTTTGTAACTAGGTTTCCTAGGTGACTTGGGCTGCGAATTTTGCCCAGATTTTTACCCTAGTTTAGGCCTATATAAAGGCACATATTCTGGATGTAAACACACAGATTAATGCCGAAATAATATTGCTCTTTGGAGAGGTTTTCTCTTTGGTTCTTTGTGGACTGCCTTGGTGCACAAGTGTGCTTGTGTTCTTGGAGTTCTATACTTCTCGTTTCTAATCACAGGTTGATTAGGGGTGGGGGTTTCAAACCTAGTCTTTTTGATGTCTTGTGGAGCTTGAATCACATCTTGGGCACGTTTCATGGTCTTTATACCATCGGGGTTCGCATCAGTTGGTATCAGAGCCACAAGTTCCATTGAAGGACATATCTTGTGTTCTTGTTTATCTTCGGTTTTCTTTCAATTTTTTTCCAGTAATTTCATGTCTTAATCCTCTGTTTTAATCCTTTTTCTTCTTGTTTCAGGTCTGTCCTTTTTATTCCATCCTTGTTCAAGTCCGAAAATCACAAAAACAACAAAAAGAAGTCAATCCGTGTTGTCTAGTTTTCTCGGTTTCAAATTGTTTGTTCCTGATTATTTCTTATCTTTCTGTTTTGTGTCCAGCCCTATTAATCTTTCTTGTTTTCATTGTTTCCAGCATCCTAGAGTCAAGAAAACACCAAAAAAAAGAACGACCCAAGTTGAGGAAGTTTCGGTACAACAAAAGTTGTTTCAACTTGTGCATGTTTTCATAGTTTCTTGTTTTGGCCAAATAGAAAACTGACTTTTTGTCTTTGGCAGCAAGGAATTTCAAGGAGAACGTTTGTTTAGCATCAAAACAGCAAGCAAAAAGAGAAAAAAACAAAGAGAAAAAAAAAAGAAAAGAAAAGAAAAGAGCAAAGAAAAGAAAGCTTGCAAAAAGAGAGGTTTTTACAAAGTGTTGGAAGTTTTGTGCCGCAAAACCTATCCCATTGTTTTTAAGCCAAAAAGCTTTCTTTGTGGTTCTTGTGATCATCAATTGCAAGGGCTTCCTAGAGTCTTTTAAAGCTTGTTTAGCCCACCTCTTTTGGAGTCAAAATAGTTCTTCAAAAATTCAAGTTTTCTTGTGTGCTTTGAGGATAGTTTTCTTAGAACTTTTGAGAACTCTTTGAATAGCAATATCTCACTAACAAATTGAGTGTTTGAGTGTTCATCTATTGAGTGAAACACATGAGGTGAGTGTTTGTGAGGATCTTTGTTATTTTCAGGAGTATGGAGGGCCAGGAGGATAGGAGAATGGAAGTGAGACACAATGAGGAGCCTACCATGAGAGAATTTCAAGAAACTCTAAATAGACTTGTGGGGAGGATTGAGGACATAGATTTGAGGTTGCCAAGAAGGCCTAATCCCACCTTGCAACCAAGGAGAGGTCCAAGGAGAGAAGAACCCGAGGAGGAAGAAAGAGTTTGGCATGACCATGGGTTTCTAAGGAGGTGTGAGCCAGGGGAGGATAACAATCTCAACTCCATCAAGCTTACCATTCCATCCTTCCAAGGGAGGAGTGATCTGGATGCATTTTGGGAATGGGAGCAAAAGATTGAGATGGTGTTTGATTGCCATCATTACGATGAGGAAAAAAAGGTTAAATTGGCTACCATAAAGTTCACTAACTATGCTCTTGTATGGTGGAATCAGGATGTTATTTCTAGGAGAAGGAATGAGGAGGAGCCCATACACACATGGAGAGCCCTTAAAGCCTTGATGAGGAGGAGATTTGTGCCTAGCTACTACACTAGAGATCAACGCCTCAAGCTTCAAAGGCTAGTGCAAGGCCAAAGGAGTGTGGAGGACTACCATAAAGACTTGGAGATGACCTTGACCCGAGCCAAAATCATGGAGGATGAGCAGACCACCATTGCTAGATTCATTAATGGTCTCAATCCTGAGATTGCCAACAAAGTGGAAATGGCGCCTTATTTCAACATGGAGGATTTGCTTTATTATGCCACCAAGGCTGAGAGGATCATCAAAAGTTCCAAGGCATCCAAGATGTTTCAAGGAGGAATTTCCACATGGGGAGGAGCATGGACCAAGGATGTGAGAGAAGTACCCAAGCCAAAAGTGGAGTCCACAAAAGGAGACTTGTCTCGGCGTCAACAAGAAAAGTCAATCATGCTTGTACCACTTTCACCACAACAAGTCTTGGAGGATCAAAGAAAAATTCAAAGTGAGGTTGAGAGAAAAGAAAAAGAGGGGAAAGTTGAGGGCATGAGTGATGAGGGGAAAGTCGAGAGAACAACCGAGAGATTAAGTGAGAAGAGTGAACATGAGGGGAAGAAGAGTGGAGAGTTCCCGAGAGAAGAAATTGAGTGCGAAGTTGAGAGAAGACAAGAGTGCAATGAACCCAAGCTGAGTGAAGAGAGAAAGACCTACAGAGAAGCCATACTTTCATCTAACATAACAAAGTCTTTTTCTAGTGTTGTGTTGTCTTCTTTTCAGGAATTAAGAGGAAATGAACTTCAAGAATCAAGTGAGTTGCTGCCCATTAAAGAAGTTGGTGTTCCCAATATTCTAAGCCATGTCCCATGCATCAAACCAACAAAGGAGGTTGAGAAGGAACAATTTGAGGCGAGTCCAAGTGATTTCATATGCAAATGTTTGCCTAACATTGTTTCTTATCCTATGTTTCAAGGGGATGAAATTAATGCAACTCCACCCGAAGCCATTGTGTACAAAGGTGAAAAGTTTGTAATTTCTACACCAAAGGAAGATACTTGGAGACTAAGTCCAGCCACTGTAATGTATTTATTCCTTACACCTAGATTTGATGTAGTTTTGCATGAAAATCTCAAACAATGTGTGTTTTGCTTGCAATGTTATTTTGACAAATGGTTTTCATGAAACTAGATTAAGAGAAGGAAGTAAGCATGAAACATTGACAAAATATGGTTTTAGAGCTTCTTATTCTTCGGTTTTGTCAAATCATCTTTGGAATTGCTTGAGTTTCTCTAAAGAAAAATCTGTTTTGGTGTCTTTTATTTTTGAATTTGTTTGTTTTGCATCCATCTCACATTATTTTGCTTTGCCTCAAGTTAAATCTACTTCTTTGGAATTTCTCATGCATAAATTAGCTCATACACATACATGTTAGTGTTCTGCCCAAAAGCCAATCATGAGATGATTGTATTCTTGCACATTAAGTCATGATATTTTATTAAGGCATTAATCCAGCAATTATGTTTGTTGTTTTGTTCCTGCATAACTTGACAAACATAATTGTAACCCTCGAATAATGATATTCTTAAAAGTCCCTGGTCTAGTATTATTGTGGAGCGGGTTGCAATAATACATAACGACTAGCATACGTGGTGACTAATATGAGATATGTAGTCTACATATGGGTACAAGTTGGAGAACTTGTGTACTGGACCGATCCACCATGAGAACACTACATGGATCGTTATATGAGTGTCATAAGTGATTCCCATAGTGATCAGGGTATATGTAGTCCTTCGACCTAAGATCATCAAGGTTCCCTACATGTGAGTCACATACTTTGATACTTTCCTTTGTTGCTCGTAACTGAGTGAACTTGAAGGAGGTCATTGGGTATGTCACATATCATGCAGAGGGATTTGTATGATCAAGATGGGATTTGTCCCTCCTATGTAACGGGAGTGATATCTTCGGGCCCCTTGATAGAGTGAGACTTAGAAAAATGCATGGCCATGCTCGGATGAGTTGATATGCGATATCAATGTCATCAGTTTAAGTTAGTCTACTCGGTAATCAAGAAACCAAAGATTGGGCTATACGAGAGTGACACATTCCATGTCTCGTGCTTAGTCTTGATATCTTGGACAAAGGGACAATGGCATATATCGGTGATGATCATAAAGGTTTAGTCGAATCATCGACAATCTTGTCACTTGGGTAGCAATGATGTGTTGCTAGACACCGCTCATTGCTTATGATCATAAATGTGATTTATGATCATTGCCAACGTGATAAAGAGCCTATTGGGTCACACACATAGAGCAATTTGGATCATTAGAGTGCATGGGCTAATTATTTGGGTTATGGTTTCACTTTAATTTCGTATTAATAATGGGCCCAAAAGTTGAGCCATTATTAAGCCCGAAATTAAATCCTAATTGGATTAGGGCTTTGAAACCTATTAGGCCTGGAAGTTGAGTCTCACTATAAATATAACTTTTAAGTAAGAAATTCGCAGGTCTCCTTGCCCCTAGCCTCCCAAAAGGACAGTCGCACTCTTCTCTTGCAATTCCTTGGAGGACGCAAGCTAGCACTGCGAGCGCAAGAGAAACGCATCTGCCGGGACGTGGTGGAAGCGTGGTGATCCCGAGAGGCTCGTGTGGATACCATAGAGAGCTTGAACACGTCAACTGTTCAGGTTTTGTGATTCGACTCTACAGTTGAGTGAGAGATCTCAACCGAAAATTAGGTATGAAAATTTTCGAACACCCGGTTTACCCCGTTTCACTTGGATCCTGGAGGGTTTCGGTTAAATTCCGCTGCGCTGTTTGGCTCCCGAAACCCAACAGTGGTATCAGAGCTACTGGTGAAACCCTAAATCGGGATTGAGTGTTGAATCGCATGATGTTATGTGTTCGGTTTGGTTTTCGGCCATGATTAATTAGATTGATTCATGATGCATGAAACCGGAATTCGTAATGAACATATGAGATATATGAAGAAACGACACAAATTGGTTAATGAGATTAACCCGAAATTGATAGGTATGAGATACCTATATGGATTAGGATTCTTGCAATAGTTGCAAAAACCCTAGGTTTGTTCGGATTCGGCCTGTTCGGGCACCGAAAGTAAGGTATTTTTGGTGGCTCGAATGGAGAAGTCTCGGGTGCCTACTTTTTCGAAATAGAAGATTTCGGCCTAAGCAATTGTAAGACAATTAGGTTTCCTTTTTGGGCCTGCGAATTTTGCGCAGCCCATTCCGAATGAGCCTGCTGCCACTGCTCCAAGAGCTGAAAGGGATGCTCACAAGAGGCATTCTGATGATGCTTTGGATGTTGCATGCCTCATGCTTATTACCATAGAATCTGAGCTTCAGAAGCAACATGAGAACATGGGGGCGTTCGATATGATCGAACATCTCAAAATGCTTTTCCAAGAGCAAGCTAGGCATGAGAGGTTTGAGACCTCTAAGGCATTGTTTCAGTGCAAGATGTCTGAGGGAAGTCCCGTGGGTCCTCATGTGCTCAAGATGATTGGGTACATTGAGAATCTTGAGAATTTGGGATTTGCTCTTCAGAAAGAGTTGGCTATTGATGTAGTCTTGCAATCGTTGCCTGAAAGCTACAGTCAGTTCGTCATGAACTATAACATGAACGACCTTGACAAGTCCCTCCCTGAATTGCTCAACATGTTGAGAACTGCTGAGCAAAACCTTAAGAAGGCTAAGCCCATTTTGATGGTTCAAAAGGGCAAGGGAAAGGGAAAAGCCAACAAGAAGAAGGATAAAGCTAATGGAAAGTCCAATGCTAATTCTTCTTCAGCTGCACTGAAACCAAAGGGTGGTGTGGCAAAGGAAGGGGAGTGCTTCCATTGTAAGCAACCTGGACACTGGAAGCGCAACTGCAAGCTCTATCTTGAAGAACTTGCTAAGGAAAAGGGAAGTAAGACTTCCACTTCAGGTATTCTTGTTATAGAGGCTAACTTTTCTACTTCCTCATCTTGGGTATTGGATACTGGATGTGGATCTCACATTTGTGCAAATGTGCAGGATCTAAGTAGAAGTAGAAGATTGGCCCGAGGTGAAGTGGACCTACGTGTTGGAAATGGAGCAAGGGTTGCTGCCTTAGCCGTAGGGACTTATGTTCTCACTTTACCTAGTGGATTAGTTTTAGAATTAGACAACTGCTACTTTGTGCCTACTATTAGTAGAAATTTGATTTCTGTTTCTTGTTTGGACAAGAAAGGTTTTTCATTTATAATAAAGGACAAATGTTGTTCTATTTATTTGAATGAAATCTTTTATGGTAGTGCTCAACTTAGCAATGGGTTGTATGTTCTAGACCTCGAAGATCCAATCTATAATGTGAATACCAAGAAGGTCAGATTAAATGATTCGAACCCGACCTATCTCTAGCACTGTCGCTTGGGCCATATAAATGAGACCCGCATATCCAAGCTCCATAAGGATGGACTCTTGGACTCATTTGATTTTGAATCATATGAGACATGTGAGTCATGTTTGTTGGGCAAGATGACCAAAGCCCCATTCACAGGGCAAAGTGAAAGGGCTAATGACTTACTAGGACTCATACATAGTGATGTATGTGGCCCTATGTCTACACAAGCTAGAGGAGGTTTCCAATACTTCATTACTTTCACTGATGACTTCAGCAGATATGGCTATGTGTATCTCATGAGACACAAGTCAGAATCCTTTGAAAAGTTCAAAGAATTCAAGAATGAAGTAGAGAATCAACTCGGGAAGAGTATTAAAGTGCTTTGATCAGATCGAGGTGGAGAGTACTTGGATCGAGAATTCCTTGACTATCTAAAGGAGTGTGGTATAGTATCACAACTCACTCCACCTGGTACACCTCAATGGAATGGTCTATCTGAAAGGAGAAATTGAACTCTGTTAGACATGGTTCACTCCATGATGAGTCAAGCTGACCTTCCAAGCTCCTTTTGGGGACATGCTCTAGAGACAACCGCTTTTACACTAAACCGAGTTCCATCTAAATCGGTTCAAAAGACACCATATGAGATATGGAGTGGGAGGCGTCCCAATTTGTCTTTTATGAAGATTTGGGGCTGTGACGCTTATGTGAAACGTCAATCCTCTGACAAACTAGGGCCCAAATCTCAAAAATGCCTTTTTGTTGGGTATCCCAAAGAAACAAAGGGTTACTATTTCTACAATCCTTCTGAGCAAAAAGTGTTTGTTGCTCGAACTGGTGTCTTTTTAGAGAAAGAGTTTATCTCTAAAGAAACTAGTGGGAGGAAAGTAGAACTTGAAGAAATTCAAGAACAACAAGGAGACATCGAACCTGAAATGGAACCTGAACAGACACCACAAGATGTTGTGGTTCAAGAGTCTATTCCTGTAGCACAGAGCCCACGTAGGTCTGGTAGGATTCGGCGTGAGCCCGAGAGATATGGATTTCTCGTGACTCACACCAGTGATGTGATGCTCATGGATCAGGATGAGCCCACAACCTACCAACAAGCTATGTCGGGGCCTGACTCTGAGAAGTGGCTAGTGGCCATGAAATCCGAGATGGAATCCATGTATGAAAACCAAGTATGGACTTTGGTTGACCCACCTGAAGGGGTAAAACCCATAGGGTGCAAATGGGTTTTCAAGAAGAAAACTGACATGGATGGTAATGTGATTACCTTTAAGGGACGATTGGTTGCAAAAGGTTTCAAGCAAATTCATGGTATTGACTATGATGAAACTTTTTCACCAGTTGCTATGCTTAAATCCATCCGAATTTTGTTTGCTATTGCTGCACACTATGATTATGAGATATGGCAAATGGATGTCAAAACTGCATTCCTAAATGGAAAGCTACTTGAGGATGTGTACATGACACAACCTGAGGGTTTTGTCACTCCTGAGAATGCCAATAAAGTGTGCAAGTTGCAAAGGTCCATTTATGGACTGAAGCAAGCTTCTCGAAGTTGGAATCTTCGTTTTGATGATGCAATCAAAGAGTTTGGTTTTATCAAAAATGAAGATGAACCTTGTGTCTACAAGAAGGTTAGTGGGAGCGCTATTGTCTTCTTGGTGTTGTATGTAGATGACATACTACTCATCGGGAATGACATTCCTGAGCTACAGTCTGTGAAGACTTGGCTAGGGAAATGTTTCTCTATGAAGGACTTGGGTGAAGCAGCCTATGTGTTAGGCATCAGGATCTATAGAGATAGATCTAGAAAGCTTCTTGGCCTAAGTCAAAGTACATATATTGACAAGGTGCTAAAGAGGTTTAGCATGCAAGATTCCAAGAAAGGATTCTTGCCCATGTCACATGGTATCACTCTTTCTAGATCTCAGTGTCCGAGTACAACCGAGGAGAGAGAGCGCATGAGTAAGATTCCATATGCCTCAGCAATTGGATCTATCATGTATGCCATGATATGTACTCGTCCTGATGTCTCATATGCTTTGAGCATGACGAGTAGGTACCAATCGAACCCCGGTGAAAGTCACTGGACAGCTGTTAAGAACATCCTTAAGTACTTACGAAGGACTAAGGATGCATTCTTGGTCTTTGGAGGTGAAGATGAGCTCGTTGTAAGGGGTTACACCGATGCAAGCTTCCAATCCGATAAGGATGATTTTAGATCGCAATCTGGTTATGTGTTTTGTATTGGTGGTGGTGCTGTGAGCTGGAAGAGTTCAAAGCAAGAGACAGTAGCTGACTCTACAACAGAATCTGAGTACATTGCCGCCTCTGATGCTACGAAGGAGGCAGTTTGGATCAAGAAGTTCATCACTGAACTTGGAGTGGTTCCAAGCATTACCGACCCGATAGAGCTCTATTGTGACAACAATGGAGCAATCGCACAGGCTAAGGAACCTCGATCTCACCAGCGATCCAAACACATACTCCGACGCTATCATCTCATCAGGGAGATCATCGAGAGGGGTGATGTAAGGATATGCAGGACTTCGACAGATAGCAACATTGCTGATCCACTGACAAAGCCCCTTGCGCAGCAAAAGCATGATAGCCATTCTAGGTCCATCGGTATTAGATACATGGATGATTGGCTTTAGTGCAAGTGGGAGATTGTTAGTGTTGTGCCCAAAAAGCCAATCATGAGATGATTGTATTTTTGCACATTGAGTCATGATATTTTATTAAGGCATTAATCCAGCAATTATGTTTGTTGTTTTGTTTCTACGTAACTTAACAAACATAATTGTAACCCTAGAATAATGATATTCTCAAACGTCCCTAGTCTAGTATTATTGTGGAGCGGGTTGCAATAATACATAACGACTAGCATATGTGGAGACTAATATGAGATATGTAGTCTACATATGGGTACAAGTTGGAGAACTTGTGTACTGGACCGACCCACCATGAGAACACTACATGGATCGTTATATGAGTGTCATAAGTGATTCTCATAGTGATCATGGTATATGTAGTCCTTCGACCTAAGATCATCAAGGTTCCCTACATGTGAGTCACATACTTTGATACTTTCCTTTGTTGCTCGTAACTGAGTGAACTTGAAGGAGGTCATTGGGTATGTCACATATCATGCGGAGGGATTTGTATGATCAAGATGGGATTTGTCCCTCCTATGTAACGGGAGTGATATCTTCGGGCCCCTTGATAAAGTGAGACTTAGAAAATGCATGGCCATGCTCGGATGAGTTGATATACGATATCAATGTCATCAGTTTAAGTTGGTCTACTCGGTAATCAAGAAACCAAAGATTGGGCTATACGAGAGTGACACATTCCATGTCTCGTGCTTAGTCTTGATATCTTGGACAAAGGGACAATGGCATATATCGGTGATGATCATAAAGGTTTAGTCGAATCATCGACAATCTTGTCACTTGGGTAGCAATGATGTGTTGCTAGACACCGCTCATTGCTTATGATCATAAATGTGATTTATGATCATTGCCAACGTGGCGAAAGCCTATTGGGTCACACACATAGAGCTATTTGGATCATTAGAGTGCATGGGCTAATTATTTGGGTTATGGTTTCACTTTAATTTCATATTAATAATGGGCCAAAGAGTTGAGCCATTATTAAGCCCGAAATTAAATCCTAATTGGATTAGGGCTTTGAAACCCATTAGGCCTGGAAGTTGAGTCTCACTATAAATACAACTTTTAAGTGAGAAATTCGCAGGTCTCCTTGCCCTAGCCTCCCAAAAGGACAGTCGCACTCTTCTCTTGCAATTCCTTGGAGGACGCAAGCTAGCACTGCGAGCGCAACAGAAACGCATCTGCCGGGACGTGGTGGAAGCATGGTGATCCCGAGAGGCTCATGTGGATACCATAGAGAGCTTGAACACGTCAACTGTTCAGGTTTTGTGATTCGACTCTACAGTTGAGTGAGAGATCTCAACCAAAAATTAGGTGTGAAAATTTTCGAACACCCGGTTTACCCCGTTTCACTTGGATCCTGGAGGGTTTCGGTTAAATTCCGCTGCGCTGTTTGGCTCTCGAAACCCAACAATACATTACATACTTCTTTGATTGCCATTCATGTTCAGCCCATTTTTGTGTGTCAATTTTTAATTTCCAGCAAGCATTTCTTTATCTTGACACATGCATTACACAAACTTTTCAGCATTGATATTTTTGCTTTATGTACAAACCTGAAATTTTTTATTTTAAGTGAAAATTCTGGTTTTAAATTCAGCCTTTTAAGGAGATACGTTGAGTCCTTTGTTTTGTGTCACATTTCATTCACAAATTTCATTCATTGTTGTGCATATACATGCAAAAATAAGTTTGCTACTGAATTGGTTTCACTAAATCCTATCTACTCCAATCTTGTTTCATTTAAAATGCTTAGGATTTTTGTGGAATTGGTGCATCCTAGTTTGGTTATTAGTTTAAGCCACATTGTGTTCAATTCTTGTTTATTGGAATGGCTGTTGCAAACTATTATCTTGACATGCATAACTTGTGTTTTTCATAACTATAACACTTGTGTGAGTTTAGGTCCATTTGTTTTGAGTGCATACAGCATCCCTAAGGTAAATTATTCCTACACTTTTCCTAGTTTTGGGAATAATGTTTTTAAGATGGCAAAGGCAATGAAAGTGATGCCTAGAGTTAAGATGAAAATTGAGCAAAGTTTCAGATTTTTTGTGGTAATTGCTTCTAACTTTGTTTTTGGCCCTGGAGTTATCAAAATTATCATTGCATTTGGCTATTGGTTCAGGTTTTTCACAAGATTAAAGCTCCATACACAAGCATTCCATGCTATTGGTGCTTATGTGAAAGGTAAGTGCTTATGTGTTGATTATTTCATTGTTACTGATTCAATTCCCTTTTCTAATGCAGGTTTTGATTCGAGGACGAATCCTTCTAAGGAGGGGGGAGCTGATATGATCAAAGAAGGCACAACCAAGGATGGAAAGGATCCATGGAAGATAACTAGTGAACCATTGACAAGGAAGAAGGCTAAGGAGCTCACTAGTGCACTTCAAGCTTTTGTCTCAAGCTTGGATGTTGACAGATTGGTGATGTTCTGGTAGAAAATTCATATCTTCACCTAAACAGATCAGAAATGAGTGATTCTTGATTCATTGGAAAGCTAATATCTGGAGATACAAATCATATGAAGATCATGAAACCCAGTTTTCACGTTAAGGAGGTCAAATTTAGCTTCAAAGTCGTGATTTTTGGGTTATCACTAGTTCAGAAGCAGTTGCAGTATTTTGGGCATATCTTTGGCTTTAGATGTCCATTTTATGTGGTTCAGGTGTAATTTCAAAGATAAGAAATAGATATACAACTTTCATGCTTTGAATTTTGAGAAATCATGGCTGCATCAAGTTCAAATTTCAGCTTGAAGTTGAAGACACAAGCAGGAACCACTTGAGAAGACTATTTTGGGGTTTTTATGGCCAATCTTATTTTGTAACGTATTTTATTTTATGTTCCTGTTTATTTACATTATTTAGGATTTTATTTAGGCCATGGAAGTGATTTAGGTCACTTAGGATAAATGGAATTCGCTGCACACCTTAAACATGTGTTAAAAGGGTGTAGGAATCCTAGTTTGACTAGGTTTTCTTGAGTCCTTTGTAACTAGGTTTCCTAGGTGACTTGGGCTGCGAATTTTGCCCAGATTTTTACCCTAGTTTAGGCCTATATAAAGGCACATATTCTGGATGTAAACACACAGATTAATGCCAAAATAATATTGCTCTTTGGAGAGGTTTTCTCTTTGGTTCTTTGTGGACTGCCTTGGTGCACAAGTGTGCTTGTGTTCTTGGGGTTCTATACTTCTCGTTTCTAATCACAGGTTGATTAGGGGTGGGGGTTTCAAACCTAGTCTTTTTGATGTCTTGTGGAGCTTGAATCACATCTTGGGCGCGTTTCATGGTCTTTATACCATCGGGGTTCGCATCAGTACCTAGGCGCTAACTTTTCCATCTGCCCGAAATAGGCATCTCCTTTCATGGGCGACTCTTTGATAAGTACTTTGTCCCCAACTTCAAAATTTAAATATCTTCTTATCAATTTTGCATACTTAGTTTTCTAGTCGTTGGCTACTTTAATCCATTTTTTGATTAATTTAACTTTAGCTGTGGTATCAGCTATGATTTCAGGACCAATAATGACTTTTTCTGAAAGGTCTGCCCAACAATGGGGTGTCACAGAATGCCTTCCATACAAAGCCTCGTATGGTGCCATACCAATAATAGTTTGATGACTATTATTATAAGCAAACTCAATGAGTGGTAAATCCTAATCCCAATAACCTCGAAAAACAGTAGCACACATACATAACATATCCTCTAGAGTTTGGATTACTCCCTCAGACTGCCCATCAGTCTAAAGATGGAAAATGGTACTAAGACTAACCATGCTTCCTAGTGCCTCCTGGAAAGCCTTCCAAAATTGTGACACAAATTGAGGGTCTCTATCAGATATAATCTGATTTGATATACCATGCAACCTGACACTCCCCTTGACATATAACTGAGCCAACCTCTCCAATATATATATGACCTTCATAGGTATAAAGTGTGCCAACTTCATTAGCTAATCGACTATTAACCATATAGCATCATGCTGACTCCCGGTATTTGGCAATCCTACTTGGAAATCCATAGTAATGGACCCTAACTTCCTCACCAGAAAACGTAACTCTGAAGTGTGCCTGCTGGTTTCTAATGTTTAGCTTTGACCATTTGGCATGTCAAACACTTTGCCACATGTCCTGCTACATCCCTTTTAAGTACTGGCCACCAAAAATGCATTTTTAGGTCATGATACATCTTACTAACAGCAGGATGAATGTGCAAAGTACTACCATGTGCCTTTTATAGGACTTGCTGCCTAAGTTCCTCCATATTCAGTACATAGAGACAATCTCTGTGGTGTAGTATTCTGTCCTTGTACTGGAACTCCTTCTTCACAATACCAAGCTTCACTTCTCCTGAAATTTTCTCCAACAATGGATCTTTCATTTGAGCATCCTTTACTTTGGCTAACCAAGTTGATTGTATTTCCAGAACGTAGATAAGGGATTTCTCCTAGTTTTGCCAAAATTCATGCAAAGCTGAGAAAGAATCCTCCAAAACTCCTCATAAGGAATTCGTAGCCTGATCCATAGATAGGATCACTCTTGTGTATTTCCAACTCAACGCATCTACTACAACGTTCCTTTTTCTAGCACAATACTCGATTCAACAATCATAATCTTTTATGTATTCAATCCATCGACACTACCTTATTTTCAGATCCTTTTATATAAATGGATACTTTAAACTCTTATGATCGGTGAAGATCCTAAATGACCTTCCCATCAAGTAATGCCTCCATGGCTTGAGTGCAAAAATTACCGATACTAGCTCAAGATCATGAACTGTGTAATTCCACTCATTAGGCCTCAACTATGTTGAATCATAGGTGATCACTTGACTCTTCTACATCAATACACACCCAGACCAAAACATGATGCATCAGTGTACACCGTAAAAGCCTTGTTCGAATCTGGTAGAATGAGTATCAGTGCACTACTCAATCTTTTCTTCAACTCCATGTAGGCTTCCTCACACTTCAATGTCCATTCAAAATTTTAAGTTTTCTTGGTTAAGGCTGTCAACAATGTAGCTATCATAGAGAATTTCTCTATGAATTGCCTGTAGTAGCCTGCCAAGCCCAAGAAACTCATCACTTCAATAACTATAGTTAGTCTCTTCCACTCAACTACGGCTTGAACCTTTTCAGGATCAACTACAAACCCTGAGCACTAATAATATGTCTTAAAAATTGAATCCCTTCAAACCAAAACTCACACTGAGATAACTTTGGATAGTACTGATTATCCTTTAGCACTTGCAAAACTGTTCTAAGGTGCTCCTTGTGTTCTGAGGTAGTCTGTGAGGACACCAAAATGCCATCAATGAAAATTTCAAAAAATTGATCTAGAAATGGTCTAAAGATTTGATTCATAGCTTCCATGAACACTGCAAGGGTGTTAGTCACACCAAATGGCATAACTGTATACTTGTAGTGTCCATATCTTGTGCTGAAGGCAGTTTTTGGGATATCTTCCTCCTTAACTCTAATCTGAAAGTATCCAGACCGGAGGTCAATCCTAGAAAAGACCTTTGCTCCTTTGAGTCTATCAAACAGGTCATAGATCCTAGGAAGTGGATACTTATTCTTGACTATTACTACATTCAACTTTCTATAGTTGATGGACAATCTCAAATTTCCATCTTTTTCCTTCACAAACAACACCTGGGCTCCCCACGGTGATACACTAGGCCTTATAAAGCCTTTCTCTAGCAATTCCAACTATTTCTTTAACTCTTCCATCTTAGGAGCTAACATTCTATAAGGTGGTTTCCAAATAGGTTGAACCCTTGGCTAAAGACAGATTGCAAACTTGGTGTCCCTTATGGGTGGTAACCCAAGCAACTCTACTGGGAACATTTGTTAGGTTCATTTCCTAAGTGTTTGGCTCAGGCCAAGGAAATAAGGAGAAACACCATGAAAACATGGAAGAACTGTGAAAGTAAAGCATAGTGGTGTATGTGCGAAGTTGAGGACTTTTGGGTCCTAAATGCACAAAGAAAATGGCCATGGAAAGATTGCAAAAAAATAAAGTGGGAGGACTAAAATGCACATTTGAACTAGTGGTGCTAGTGAAACTACAAACTATGAATGGGAACTTTCGGCCATGCAAAGTTGTAAGGGGACTAGTGAGCTACTAGGCCAGTTTTTGGTAAATTTCAATGATGACTAGTCAAATCATGTTCCCCACTAAGGAATTAAGGCATCATTGCCTTGGTTTGCCTAATTAGTACTTGTGCAAGTACTTGGCCGGAATATACATGGGATTAATGGTCATTTTGGATTCTTTTGATTTGTGCTTGGCAATGTGAGCCATGAAGTGATGTTAGTGCCGAAATGTACTTATGTTTTAGTGGTGAAAATGAAGTAATGAAGCCATGGAGGGTTAAATGAGCCATGCAAGTTTAGTGAGGCCGAGAGCTAGCTTTACGCCACTTTAGTTACATGTTGCTTATCACCAAAAATGCATGGTTCCACTAACCCATTTGCCTTCATTTTGGGCTTACTTCTCCAAGACCGAAAGCTAGCCTTTGTTGTGTTCTTGAGCTTTGACCGAAATGGTTTCATATTAGAGCACAAAAGAGGCAAATTGGAGCTTGAGTGAAGAATCAAGCTTGGAGTTTCCATTTTCGGCACTAGGCAATTCAAGATTGAGCTTTGATTTGAAGAAACAAGGGAGGCCGAGACATTCAAGCTTGAGATTGAGGTAATTACTTGTGATTTCCTTGAATACATGGTATAGATTCCATGAACAAGGGGTATTGATGCCTAATTGGTAATGTGTTAGGCCATTTTGTTGAGGAGCATTTCGGTTTGGATGTTTGAGCATCAACCGAGAGGAACTCAAGCTTGGAATTGAGGTAGGGTTCACTAATTACTTGTTTGCTTGGTAATATACCATGATTCAAGTATTAAAGTGGCTAAGTGATGGTTAATTTTGCTAAATGACCTTAGTTACTTGATGGGCTATTGTGATGATTCGGTTGTGAGTGTTGATTAGCTAATTGACTATGGGCATGTGCTAGAAATCCTAGTGAATGAGGCCAATTTACTAGGCATTTCGGAGCTCTAGTGGATGTGGACTTTATGGTGAAGTTTTGTGTGCAATGGTGCACAAGGGCACATGCTATGGTATTTGGCCGAATGGTCATTGTGGTGTGTGAGTGTGTTCATTGTGTGCTTGAGTGTTGCTTTGTGCTTGCTAACCATTTACTTGCTATTATGGTTTATATGTCTCGGACATGCTAGTATGTATATATATATGTTGTGGTTTTGTTGTCTTTGTGTCTTATTTTTGCAGGACATTATGAGCAAATGGAGGTTAAGTCTTGAGTTGTATACTCGGCTTAACTAAATAAACTCTTTAATGAGTTGGTAATAGTAGTGAACTCTACTGAGTATTAGTACTCATTGCCCATAATCTTGTTTTTCAGGAAAGGATATTCGGCCTGAATAGTGTAGCTTGAGTTTGCTAGTGTGTTGTGCTAGCTTTGCTTGTGTACTAAGGTATGTGCCAATGTGTGCTTGGCTTGATTAACTTTGTACATTACAAGTCTTTTATTGAAGTTGGCCGAGACTTATGTCTTGAGTTGTGCAGGCTTGTAGAGTGGGATCTGTCTAGGTGTGCAGCATGGATGTGTGGACAATAGCTCTGGTAGTGGTCTTCACTTTTATGACCATGAACATGGCCATAGGACTTGTGCTACAGTGTGTCCTGCTTTATGGCACACTGAAGGTTCTGTTTGGAGAGTAGGGGTTTCGGTTTGTAAGCATAACTTGGCAAATGAAAACTTTGGTGAATCATGGCATGTAGCCATGTATGTGTACTAGGTAGACTACTTTTGGATGTACATATATATGTAGTCTCAGATGTGCCTAGTTGTTTTGTGGAACATGGAGTACCTTAGTAGGCCGAGTTATGTTTGTTTATGTGCTATGGTTTTGTACATGACAAGTTATGGACCTATGTATATATTTGGTATGAATGTGAAGTATGTTTATCTTGTGAACCTCCCATGTACTATTTATGGCCGAAATGTTCATGTGCACTCAAACATGATTTTTCAAATTTGTTGATACCTTGGGCTTCTTGGTTGCCATTCTAAGTAGCATACTTGATTGCACACATCCTAAACACTTAAATTTCATTGAGTGTTTGCCTTGCTTGTAATGCAAGTTACCTATTACAGCCTTGCTTGTCTTGCAAGTTACTATTTTGGGCTCTACTTCTGCTGCAAGTAAATAATTGGGTTTTACTCATAAGCCTCCAAGGCCACCTCCCAGGCTAAATACCTTAAGAAAATAAGACTTAAGGTTAAGTTACATTGGTTGGCCAAATTAAAGGTTCTAATAACACTCCAGAATAAGATTAGTTGGGGGAGTGTAGTACAAAGTGAATGGGCCAGGGCCTGTGTGAGGTGTGACAACACTTAAGGAAACTGATTGGCTGCAAGAATCTTCTCAAGTTCCTCCTCTATGGCTACCCCATTCAATGACTAATCATCTTCCTCTCTAACTATGGGAATGGTATCCATAAGTCTAAGATACAAACGTTTAGCACTGGATGCTAATCCTCCTATGCAAGTCACTCTAGCTCCTTGAGCATCAGCAATGTCGACTGATGATTCGCACAATTAATTTGCACCTATGCTTACTTAGCCAGTCCTTTCCGAACACTAGATCATAAGACCTTAACTCTATCACCCACAACTCACAAGAGAAATCATGGTCGCCTAACCGCAAGGGATACCTAGTAACCACTTCATTGGTCATAATAAAACTCCCCCCTGTAGTTCTGATGAGTCTCAACTCACCTGAGATTTCTTGCTACAATTTAAGGTTATCTACCAAGGCAGACGATATCATAGAAAGAGTAACTATTGTATCAAAAAGCACTCTAACACTACCATTCTGAAAAGTAAAATTACCTCAAACGGTGACTGGCTCCTTGGTCACCTCACTCACCAGGGTGAAAACCCTTGGGTCAATTGTTGCTGTATCTACACTAGGTGATTTCCTATGGCAAGGGGTGCAAAGGGCAGGTTCCTAGGCAGACTTGGCAAAGGTTGAGCTCATGGGCATTGCCTCACCAAATGTCCTCTTTGACCACAGATATTGTAAATATCAGTCCCCAAGGTACATGGCCTCACGCCATGGAATCATCTACACTTAGGGCATAAACCCATTTTCTTTCTCTTTAATGGACTTTGGCTTTCAACCATTGGTCATTTTTTGGTGCTCTTTCCTAGGTTGGCTGGTCCAACCTCCACATTTTTGCTAGGTGCCTTCATACCCTCAAATTCCCTTTCTAAGCCTAATGCCTTCTAAACAATTTGGCAATAACTCCGGATGTCCACTATTGCCATATACCTCCGAAGTATGGGTTTCAGAACTTGAATGATTTTCTTGGCCTTCAACTCATCGTTACCAACCATGTAAGGAGCATAGCAAATGAGTCAATTCTAACACTGCTTATACTCCTATGTAGACATTTCTCTTTACACTAGATTCTCAAACTGGATCCTCCTTTGATCTTGTGCAGCTTCACTAATCTATTCTTGTTGAAACTTCCTTTCTAAGTCTGACCACTTGAGCACATTTTTTTTCTGCTCTGGTCGAGTACCATTTGTTTCTCTCAGCAACTCCGTCATAGCATCCCACCATAAACTAGCCTTCCCTCTAAAAAAGAAAGGTACTAAGGCCATCCTTTGCTCGGAGTGATAACCTCCACAAGCGAAAAGTCAATTTATCCTAGATAACCAATCTTCTAGTTGATCGGGATCACTTATCCTATCGAAAGTTGGTAGGTCAATAGTCTTAAACTTTTCCAACAACCTCAACTGATGTAGGGTGTCTCCCTTCCTTGGAGCCTCCATAACCTTTAGATATTTCTCCTCCTCATAAGCATAATCTCTCTGTTCATGAGCCTTAGGCACTTGCTGCTGCTCAGCATGCCTCTCCTAATCCGAGCATAGATCATTCTTCTCTTGGGCAACCTTTCCGCCCTAATAATCTTGAAACAACTCAGTCATGATGGTAGTCATACCCTCTACCCCTTGGGTTATAGTTTGAGTTAACCCCTAAAGCACCCTGGATATCTCATCCAGCTTTGCCACAACTGGGTCACTAGAACCTTTACTAGGTTCTCTAGCTCCTCTCGAAGCTCTTCACCTAGTGTCAACCATAGCAAACTGCAACCGAAGCCACATGACACTCCTCAGATGTTGGTCAGTACTAATTATTCTAGCACATGGAATTCCAAAACTAGATCTCAGTCCTAGCCTCCAATATTTATGAAGTGAGCTCTAACCTCTGATACCAAAAACTGACACGGCCATCCTTGGCCTCTACCTAGGAAGCTTGTGAGAGCTGGTCTCATGGTGGTTACAATTGGCTAGCTGTATATGTGCGCAGATTGAAATTCCATGATAATAGTTAATTAACATAGAATATGCAAAATACATGCTATTTATGCTTTGATTTGGATTAAAAAAATCCATAAAACATTGGGCTCGCCAAGACATTTCCAAAGAAAACAAGTTCAAATAGCCAAAGCATATAAAATCAACATTTATGTGAGTTTACAACACATAGCAACTGTGTGGGAGCATTCATACATAAAGTAGACTAATCTCCTCACCCAAGAGCAACCATAGAGTCTAGGACTCCTCAAAACATAGACAAATGAAGGCAACTATGAGTAGTATATACAAGCATTAATTGAAATCTTTTTGAACTAACTTCCACCTTGGATGGAAGTCCTAGTGCTGAGTCACAAAAGTCCTTGTCCATATGCTACTAGGCTCTGCGGCAAAAGGAAGACTATAGTTAGTACTATTACTTAGCCAACAAGTTGCCCAAATAGACTAGAATCAAAAGGATTTTCAAACAAAGTACCTGTAGCAACAACAACTACTGTTATAACCCTCAGTAGTTATCCGATCCAGTAATGTCAAAATCTGCACAACATAACTAGGGAGTGAGAATTCAAACATTCTTAGTAAGGTTTTTCACTTCACCTATAAGAAAAGTTACTAAGGACTCTACATATGAGAATATATGTAACCTGCTATGATCTCATACAGCTTAAGGGTCTAGTATATGCATATACCTAGGTCCCTTGGAACCACTCTTCATCGCTGTCCTTGAACAACAAGGCATAGCCTTATCCTCTAGCAGGCATAGCTTGCCAGCATAACTAATGATAAATCACCGGTTGAACCTCTCATTTTTATGTTGTATAAGGGCATTATGGTGGGGCTACTGTAGACTAGGCCGTAAAGACTTATAGACTAGGTACACTAAGGTTTCACCTTGCAACCTCATTGCCAATGGCCCGGCTAGGCCACCAAGGGTTCTAAACCTTTCACCCAAGCTAGTGGTGCTTAGTTGTGATCCTTTGAAAGCTAGTTCCTTGCTTATGGTAAAAGTAACTATAAAACTCAAGGAAACTTTTAAGTCTCAAAGGAATTTTGAAAGACTCAGAGTACCATTGAAATGCTTAGACCCTAAGGTACCCTAAGAACGCCTTTAGGTCTTCCCCTGATCCCTCTAGCAAAATTGGAAATTTTCAATCATTAAGCTTGCGGTGACGCATCGCCATAGTTGGTAATGAACTGCCAATTTTTGTGGTAATGGCGACGTGTCACGGGTTTTAGGAATGATTGGTGGCACCTTGCCAATACCTGTGACAACCCAGAAAACTTCCAATTTTGCTACTACGAACTTTGGACACGTTCCAAACATATCAAACATGCTTAGAGAGCCTCCAAAATTTACATACAGGTAAAACATGTTGCATAGATCACAACCAACTATCACAAGCCAATCTATGATGCATTATAACATCATTCCAATCATCACAAACCTCATAGTCCACCATGATTCAACCTTGCCCACTAACTAATGTTATTGCTAGAACTACTTGAATTCATCAAGCAAATTCATTCCAATAGCATCAATTAAATTTGAAAACACAGCTCCCTTACCTTAACTTCGCTTCACAAGAAAGAAACAAGCAACCCTTCCTCAACAACTCAAGTTCTACAAAGCTTCACCTAGTTCCAAGTAACCAAAGGCACAAGTTACTTATTTTCTACTTTTTAACTAAAACTCAAGCTTCCAAACATCTAATAAACACGAAATCAATCAAGAACACATTGATTACCTTATATAAAAAATAGGTGATAGTGGAAAACATAGCTTCCAAGCTTTAAAAATGTGAAATCATGCTTGAACCATCTTATAACCAATGTTTAAAAGTTAAGCCCCAAAGTATTAGACATAGAACACTTAAACCCCCTTCTTCTGGTAACCTTTGTCATTCTTGGTCAATTGTTGTTTATTTTAACTAAGTTTGGCTTAAAGTTAAAAGTTAGGTTATAAAACCTCATTTTTAATGCTTGGGACCCAGCCTTACTATTTAGGATGCAAGATTACCATTTTGCCCCTAAACCTTATTTAGTGCCTTAACCTTTTCGGAACTTAGTGAACTTTGATAAACTTACTCATTCTTGCTATGTGAACTTGAATTAAGGTTCTAAACTTACTATAGAGTACTTTACCTTCCTTAAACAAGCCTTCAACTAGGATAGCCATAACACCAACGTTATCATCTAATAGGGAGATTATCGAAAGGGGTGATGTGAGGATATGTAGGACTTTGACAAACAGAAACATTGTTGATCCGCTTGCAAAACCGTTTACATAGTAGAAGGATGATAGTCATTCTAGCTCCATCAATAATAGATACATGGATGATTGGCTTTAGTGCAAGTGGGAGATTGTTTGTGGTGTGCCCAAAAGCCAATCATGGGATAATTGTATTTTGCACATTGAGTAATGATTTTTTATTGAGGCATCATTCTAATAATTGTGTTTGTTATTTGTTTCTACGTAACATAGTCAAACATTAACCCTAGAATGACAGTATTCTTTAACGTCCCTGGTCTAGTATTATTGTAAAGTGGGATACAATAATACATAAAGACTAGCATATGTAGAGACTAATGTGTGATATGCAGTCTACATATGGGTAGGAGTTAGGGAACTTGTGTACTAGGCCGACCCACCATGAGAATGCCAGATGGATCATTATATAGGTGTTATAAGTGAGTCTCATAGTGATCATAGTATATGTAGTCCTTTGACCTAAGGTCATCAAGGTTCCCTACGTGTGAGTCATATACTTTGATACTTCCTTTTGTTGCTCATAATTGAGTGAACATAAACATGGTCATTGGGTATGTCGCATATCATGCGGAGGGTTTTGGCTGATCAAGATGGGATTTTCCCCTCCTATGTAACAAGAGTGATATCTTTGGGCCCCTTGATAGAGTGAGACTAAGAAAATGCATCGCTATGCTCGGATGAGTTGATATATAATATCAATGTCATCAATTTAAGTTAGTATACTCGGTAATCAAGAAACCATAGATCAGGCTATATGAGAGTGACACATTCCATGTCTTGTGCCTGGTATTGATATATTAGACAAAAGGATAATGGCATATACGGATAATGATCACAGAGGTTTAGTCGAATCACTAACTATCTTGTCACTTGGGTAGCAATGATATGTTGCTAGACACCGCTCATTATGTATGATCACAAATGTGATTTATGATCATTGCCGATGTGATAGAAGGCTATTTGGTCGTCACATAAAGCCATTGGGTTATTTGAGTGCATGGGCCAAATTGTTTGGGTTTCATAATAATTTTGGATTAATAACTGACCCAAAGGTTGAGCCATTAATTAAGCTCAAAGTTAACCCTAATTGGGTGAGAGTTTTAAAACCCATTAGGCTTAGGAATTGGCAAGGTGGCTTATGTTAGCTCTACCACCAAGTATGTCAAGTGTCCACAATGTTTTCCATGTCAATATGCTTAAGAAGTATTTATTTGACACAAAGCATGCTATAGCAGTTGAAGACATATAGTTAGAGCTTAATCTGACGCATGAAGAGAAACCTATAGCTATCTTAGTTAAGGATACCAGAAGGTTAAGAAATAAACTGATTCCCATGGTTAAAGTATAATTGCCACACCACTCTGAAGGAGAGGTAACTAGGGAAACTGAAAGAGAAATGCTGAAAAGGTATCCATAAGAGTATCCGAAGATAAGGGCAATTTTGGAGGACCAAAATTTTTAATGGTGGGAGAAATGTTACCACCTTCAAAAATGGGAAAATTACAATATAAATATGTAATGGTTATAAACCATTATATAATTTTCACCATAGAGAATGAAAGGTGGGCAGTAAAGTGTATAATCTATATTTCGTTAAAAGATTCACACAATGGTTACTTGGCACTCAAGGAAGCCCTAAAGGATTGCTTGTTTTACAAGTAATCTATGGACTTCATTGTAAGATTCCAAGACCTGGGTACTCAATTGTACAACTCTGCAAGAGAGCTTTTGAAGGGATTGGAATGGTAAGGAAGCATTTGTTAGGGGATAAATTGTATAAAGGAAGCAAACGCTAAATGTCTAAGAACCTAGGACAACTAGGTTTACACTTGTTCACAAAAATGACTTAAGGATGGGATGATCTTTGATCTATGACAAGGGTCAAAGATGGCCATTTCTAGAATTATCCCATCCTCCCATAGAAAGCTCATAAGGTCAAAAAAATGGGCTAAGGATTAGGCAAAAAGGCTTTGCTTAAGGCATATTTATAGTGACCTAAGTGAGGGTTATTGTTAAACTAATCAAGTCAAGGAAATATCTTGATTTCTTTACCTTTCCTTGGTCATTTTTGTCCTTGGCCAGCTGGAGTTCCTTCCTTTGCTCCTCCAAAAGCTTTCATAGACACCATAGCTCAAGTTCTTAAGAAAACACAAAGGAAGGCAATCAGATGCAACAAGAAAGAGAAAACCCCTAGTTTTAGGGTTTATTGTGCATCACTTGCTATACTCGGCCTTCATAGCTTAGGTAAGGGTTTTAGGTTTGTATTTCATGCTTTTTTTTAGTTGTAAGATGATGATAAAGCATTCATAAATCTAAGACAAAGTTTAGAAGAAATCTTATAGCTATATGAACCAAGTTTATGTGAAGGGGGAAATTGTGCTCAAGGTTTCAGCCTGACTAATTTTGTGCACAAGGATGGCAGTCTTTACAGGGGTCTTTAAAGCCAAAGTTAGTACTAAATAAGACTATTTAATCTCCTAAGACCAATCACTGGCTTGAGGAGGGCTGCCATAGTGATGTCGTAATGTTTCTTTGATTGTTTATGAACTAACCCTAATGATTTGTTGCTGCCAGCAATGCAATTGCTTGTGTTCTATTTGTTTGTGCATTTGATTGGCTATATTTATGCATATGTGATTTTCTTATGTTTTTTTGTATTTTGATTTTAGATTTATTGCTAGGAATTCAAGTTTTTAATGATAAGCCCTTTCTAAGTTTCTTCAAAGAGAGATACCCCTTTCTTGTCCATTTCAGGAGCACTTGAAAGAGATCATTCTAACTAACAGCTGTGGTTTGAATTTCTTTATGAAATTCTAGTTACATTAACTTCAATATGTTTAATTTTGAATTGGATTTTTGTTATGAATTTTGGAGCACATTAGCTATTTTTACTAATTGTACTTTCTTCCTTACACAGCAGCTGGTCCCTTCAAGTTTTTGGAGTGCTTAGTGCTTTGAAGTTCTCCAAGAAGCTTACTGTCTGTATTAACTATGTTATGCAATGTATGTAGTGCATAAATGCATGTCAATGAGTTGGGTATGCTGTATATACATTGCATGAATGATATGTGGATCAATGGAGTGTAGTTTGAAGTGTTTGTGTAATTCTATCCATATTGGTTCTTATAGGCTATTTTTGAAGAGTATGGTGTTTGATGTTTATGTAATGACTTAAAATCTAGGAGAATACCTTCTCCATGTGTCTAAGACATGTATGGAACTTTCCATGCTGGTTTTTTAGCTGGAAATAAAGTGTATGAATTTTAAGAACTTTTATACGGGCATTATGGTTACTAGTTGCTCAAATTTGATACGCTATACTCTAGTAGCCATAACTTTCTGTACTTAATCAGTTTGGCTATGAAATTTTGAACATACTAAGAAAACCTCAAGGTGAATGATATAGAAATTTAATAACAGGATTTGGTGGCCTGTTGCCAAAGTTATGGCCTATAAAATTTGGCTGATTTTGCTATGTATTTCTCATATGGTCAATTCTACCTAGTTAAGTGTAAAATCCATAATTGCAAACTTAGGTGGATTTAACAACTCAAACCTATTTCCATATGAATGTTTGAAGGGTTTTAAACCTTAAGGCCATAGGATGACATGGGTAGATTTTGAGTTGGACACAACATGATAGTTTGGACACATGAAATGGGGCACCAAGTGCACCAAGTGTGCATGTAATTGTGCATGGGCATGGTATTTTGCATGAATGATATATTGACATGTTATCATGTTTTGACTATTGCCTACCTTTCCAAATGAGTTTGTATGTGAATATGTGTATGATGGTTGGAGCAATATGCACATCTTTGCATAAAGACTAAGAAGGCCACTTGGATAATCTAGTGCACATGTTCTAATGGCCTACAGAACATGCATCACCCAAGGACTTGGCACACTAAATATTGTCTCTATATTTAAATACTCAAAGTGGTAAAAACTTGAGCTCTCAAAATGCTTTGCAAGCTTCCATTTTTTGCATGGAAAAATAGTAAGCCCAAACCTTGCCCTGTGCATTCACCTTAACCCATGTTATAGCCCAAGGGTTATCGCCCTCGAAGGACCTTACACGAGCGCGCCACTTCTGGTCGAAGTAGACACGACAAAACTGATGGGTTTTGGGAGCCAAATAGCGCAGCGGAATTTAACCGAAACCCTCCAGGATCCAAGTGAAAAGGGGTAAACCGGGTGTCCGAAAATTTTCATACCTAATTTTTGGTTGAGATCTCTCACTCAACTGTAGAGTCGAATCACAAAACCTGAACAGTTGACATGTTCAGGCTGTCCATGGTATCCACACGAGCCTCTCGGGATCACCACGCTTCCACCACATCCCGGCAGATGCGTTTCTCTTGCGCTCGCAGTGCTAGCTTGCGTCCTCCAGGGAATTGCAAGAGAAGAATGTGGCTGTCCTTTTGGGATTCTAGGGCAAGGATGTTAGGCTCACGTCCTAAGTGCTTGGCTTAGGCCAAGAAGCATGAACAAAACAAAGAAGACTAATGTGAGGACTATGGGAACTAGTACAGTGGTCTATGTGCAAAGCTGGAAACCTTTAGGGCTTAACTGCACATAGAAACTGGACTATGGGAAAAACAGGTAGAAAACAGAGAAAGGGGACCAAATTGTACACTTAGATGAGTGGTACAATTAAAACTATCAACTTTGAGATGGAGATTTTGGCCATGCAAGTTTATTTGATGACTAGTGCAAGACTAGACCAAGTTTGGTGGACAACAATGATTACTAGTCATGTCTTGTCTTCCACTAAGGCATAAACCATTATTATTCTAGTTTGCTTAACTAGAACAAATTCTAGTTACATGGCCGGTTATACATGGGAATTATGGCACTTTGGTACTTGTGTTTGATGTGTGCATGGCATTATAGGCCATGAAATGACTTAAATGTCAAATTAGACACATGTTCTAGTGGTGGCATTGTAGGCATGAGAACTCAAGGGCTCCATTGATTCATGCAATTAAGTTGGGGCCGAGAGTTAGCATAAGTGCCAACTTAAGACAAGTGTCCTATGGCCGGACTTAACCAAGGCCATTTGTTTTGCCATTTCGGGTTGTCTTGCTCTTGTCTTGGCCGAGAGCTTGTTCATGAGTGTTCATCCAAAAATTGGTCTTAAACTCAAGCAAATTTGACAGCACTTGAAGAATTCAAGCTTGGAAGACTTGTTTTGGCATGTGTTCACGTGGATTCAAGCTTTGGTTCTTGGAAATTCAAGGAAGGCCGAGCCATTCAAGCTAGGGTTTTGAGGTAATGCTTGTGTTTCCTTGATTCCATGGTAATTCTTCCATGAACAAGGAATTTAAGTGCTCAATTGATGTTGTGTTAAGCTAAATGAGCAAGTGATGTGTTGATTTCCAAGTTTAGTGTTGGCCAAAAGTGATAAATGAGCTAGGTTGATGTTCCTCCTTGTTTCCATGGAAATTAATCCATGATAAAGGGTTATTGATGCCTATTTGATCTTGTGATAGGCTATACTCAGTGAAGAACATCAAGATACTAAAGTGGGTACTTGGCCGAATGCTTTCTTGGAGGTAAATTCCATGTTCTTCCTTTGATTACGTGGTAATTGTGCCATGAACAAGGTTTATTGATGCCTAGATGGTTATATGTTGGGTTAATTTAGTGAAGAACATTAATGTATGGAATTGGGCATTTTGGCCGAAAGCTTGAACTAGTGTAGTTCGGTGTTCTTCATTGAATACATGGTAGTCGATCCATGAGTAAGTGTTGTTGATGCCTATTTGTTGTTATGGTAGGCTATTTGAGTGAAGAACACTTGGGCATTGAAAGTTGGCTTTGTGGCCCAAAGCTATTTTGAGGTAGGGTTCACTAACACTTGATTATGCTTGGTGAATTACCATGGTTCAAGTGTTTAGAGTGGCTAAGTGATGGTTAAAATTTGCCAAATGACCTTAGTTGCTTGATGGGCTATTGAGAATACATTCGGTTTACATGTTGATTAGCTAATTAACTAGTGTACATGTACTAGAAATGCTAGTAAATGTGGCCTATTTGCTTAGCATTTTGGAGCTCTAGGTGGAAGTTGAATGTTTGATGGTGTTTTGTGTGCAAAAATGCACATGGGTACATGTATGGTATATTGGCCGAGAGCACTATATGGTGTGTGTGTGTGTTATTGTGTGCTTTGGTGCTTTCCTTGTGCTTGCTAACCAAACTTATGATATTGTGGATTATATGCCATGGTTATTTATCATGTATATGTATATGCTTTGTTTTCCTTGTCTTTGTGTTTGTTTTGCAGGTATGTTGAGCTAATGGGAGGTTAAGCTTTGAGTGAATACTCAGCTTAACTAAATAGACTCTTAATGAGTCGTGTATATAAGTGAATCCTACTGAGTTATACTCACTGCCCATCCCACTTGTTTTTCAGGAAAAGACATTCGGCCTGAGTAGTGCTAACTTGCTTTGTGCTCGTGCTTAGTACTAGCTTGCTTATTTTCCAAGGTATGTGCCAATGGATGCTTGGATTAGTGAATTTGGTTCATTACAAGTCTTATATCTTGTTGGCCGAGACTTATGAGTTAAGTTTGTAGGCTGTAGTGTGGGGGTCCTATCTAGGAAAGCATTATGGATACTTGGACTTTGGCTCTGATCATAGTGTTTGCATTCATGACAATGAATCAGGCAATTGGGTTGGTGTTGCAGTGTGTACTTCTATATGGGATCCTTAAGGTTCTGTTTGACCACTAATGGTCTTGGTTTGTATTTAACTTGGCTTGGACAACTTATGGACTCATGGCATGTAGCCATGTTAGGTGCTAGGTAGACTACCCTTTTTGGAGTGTACATATATGTAGTCTTGGATGCCTAGATTGGTGATGGTTTTGTTGGACTTGAATGCCAAGTTATGTATGGACTTATGGTTGGTTTTGTGCTTGTATATAGATGTTGAATGTTATGGGCCAATGTTTGGCACCTTTAAGTATGATTATCGACTTATGCTTGAGTATGTTTATGTGAACCTCCATGTGTACCTATGTTGGCCGAGACGAACACATGCATATTAACTTGTAATTTCAAAGTCAAAACCAATAATGTGGCTTCTTGGTTGTCATATAGGTAGCACACTTGATTGCACACCAAATATGCACTTAAAATTCCATTAAGTGTTGCCTTGCTTGTCATGCAAGTAATCAATTAAAACCTTGCTTGATGTGCAAGTTTGTGGTATTGGGCCTTGCACCTGCTGCAAGTAATTAATGGATTTGTGTTAAAGCCTCCTGGGCCACCTCCCAAGCTTTCTCACCTTAAGAAAATAAGACTTAATGTTGCCATTGCTTGCTTGGCTGAATTAGAGAGAGTTAGTTTTGGAGTTGGGTTTGTGAGTTAAACTAGAAACTTATAGGCCAGGGCCTGAGTGAGGGCTTCTTGCTGCGTAAGGGGCTTTGTCAGTGGATCAGCAATGTTGCTATCTGTCGAAGTCCTGCATATCCTTACATCACCCCTCTCGATGATCTCCCTGATGAGATGATAGCGTCGGAGTATGTGTTTGGATCGCTGGTGAGATCGAGGTTCCTTAGCCTGTGCGATTGCTCCATTGTTGTCACAATAGAGCTCTATCGGGTCGGCAATGCTTGGAACCACTCCAAGTTCAGTGATGAACTTCTTGATCCAAACTGCCTCCTTCGCAGCATCAGAGGCGGCAATGTACTCAGATTCTGTTGTAGAGTCAGCTACTGTCTCTTGCTTTGAACTCTTCCAGCTCACAGCACCACCACCAATACAAAACACATAACCAGATTGCGATCTAAAATCATCCTTATCGGATTGGAAGCTTGCATCGGTGTAACCCCTTACAACGAGCTCATCTTCACCTCCAAAGACCAAGAATGCATCCTTAGTCCTTCGTAAGTACTTAAGGATGTTCTTAACAGCTGTCCAGTGACTCTCACCGGGGTTCGATTGGTACCTACTCGTCATGCTCAAAGCATATGAGACATCGGGACGAGTACATATCATGGCATACATGATAGATCCAATTGCTGAGGCATATGGAATCTTACTCATGCGCTCTCTCTCCTCGGTTGTACTCGGACACTGAGATCTAGAAAGAGTGATACCATGTGACATGGGCAAGAATCCTTTCTTGGAATCTTGCATGCTAAACCTCTTTAGCACCTTGTCAATATATGTACTTTGACTTAGGCCAAGAAGCTTTCTAGATCTATCTCTATAGATCCTGATGCCTAACACATAGGCTGCTTCACCCAAGTCCTTCATAGAGAAACATTTCCCTAGCCAAGTCTTCACAGACTGTAGCTCAGGAATGTCATTCCCGATGAGTAGTATGTCATCTACATACAACACCAAGAAGACAATAGCGCTCCCACTAACCTTCTTGTAGACACAAGGTTCATCTTCATTTTTGATAAAACCAAACTCTTTGATTGCATCATCAAAATGAAGATTCCAACTTCGAGAAGCTTGCTTCAGTCCATAAATGGACCTTTGCAACTTGCACACTTTATTGGCATTCTCAGGAGTGACAAAACCCTCAGGTTGTGTCATGTACACATCCTCAAGTAGCTTTCCATTTAGGAATGCAGTTTTGACATCCATTTGCCATATCTCATAATCATAGTGTGCAGCAATAGCAAACAAAATTCGGATGGATTTAAGCATAGCAACTGGTGAAAAAGTTTCATCATAGTCAATACCATGAATTTGCTTGAAACCTTTTGCAACCAATCGTCCCTTAAAGGTAATCACATTACCATC
>SMDT01002381.1:0-39133 GCA_005392925.1 Aquilaria sinensis
ATGATTGTATTTTTGCACATTGAGTCATGATATTTTATTAAGGCATTAATCCAGCAATTATGTTTGTTGTTTTGTTTCTACGTAACTTAACAAACATAATTGTAACCCTAGAATAATGATATTCTTAAACGTCCCTGGTCTAGTATTATTGTGGAGCGGGTTGCAATAATACATAACGACTAGCATATGTGGAGACTAATATGAGATATGTAGTCTACATATGGGTACAAGTTGGAGAACTTGTGTACTGGACCGACCCACCATGAGAACACTACATGGATCGTTATATGAGTGTCATAAGTGATTCTCATAGTGATCATGGTATATGTTGTTCTTCGACCTAAGATCATCAAGGTTTCCTACATGTGAGTCACATACTTTGATACTTTCCTTTGTTGCTCGTAACTAAGTGAACTTGAAGGAAGTCATTGGGTATGTCACGTATCATATGGAGGGATTTGTATGATCAAGATGGGATTTGTCCCTCCTATGTAACAGGAGAGATATCTTCGGGGCCCTTGATAGAGTGAGACTTAGAAAATGCATGGCCATGCTCGGATGAGTTGATATATATCAATGTCATCAGTTTAAGTTGGTCTACTCGATAATCAAGAAACCAAAGATTGGGCTATATGAGAGTGACACATTCCATGTCTCGTGCTTAGTCTTGATATCTTGGACAAAGGGACAATGGCATATATCGGTGATGATCATAAAGGTTTAGTCGATTCACCGACAATCTTGTCACTTGGGTAGCAATGATGTGTTGCTAGACACCGCTCATTGCTTATGATCATAAATGTGATTTATGATCATTGCCAACATGGCAAGAGCCTATTGGGTCGCACACATAGAGCTATTTGGATCATTAGAGTGCATGGGCTAATTATTTGGGTTATGGTTTCACTTTAATTTCGTATTAATAATGGGCCCAAGAGTTGAGCCATTATTAAGCCCGAAATTAAAGCCTAATTGGATTAGGGCTTTGAAACCCATTAGGCCTGGAAGTTGAGTCTCACTATAAATACAACTTTTAAGTGAGAAATTCGCAGGTCTCCTTGCCCTAGCCTCCAAAAAGGACAGCCACACTCTTCTCTTGCAATTCCTTGGAGGACGCAAGCTAGCACTGCGAGCGCAAGAGAAACGCATCTGTCGGGACGTGGTGGAAGCGTGGTGATCCCGAGAGGCTCGTGTGGATACCATAGAGAGCTTGAACACGTCAACTGTTCAGGTTTTGTGATTCGAACTCTACAGTTGAGTGAGAGATCTCAACCGAAAATTAGGTATGAAAATTTTCGAACACCCGGTTTACCCCGTTTCACTTGGATCCTGGAGGGTTTCGGTTAAATTCCGCTGCGCTGTTTGGCTCCCGAAACCCAACAGTGGTATCAGAGCTACTGGTGAAACCCTAAATCGGGATTGAGTGTTGAATCGCATGATGCTATGTGTTCGGTTGCTTTTCGGCCATGATTAATTAGATTGATTCAAGATGCATGAAACTCTTGCAATAGTTGCAGAAACCCTAGCTTGGTTCGGATTCAGCCTGTTCAGGCACTGAAAGTAAGGTATTTTTGGTGGCTCGAATAGAGGAGTCTCGGGTGCCTACTTTCTCAAAATACAAGATTTCGGGCTAAGCAATTGTAAGAAAATTTTTTGCGCCGGGAGGCGCTGCCCCCCACACCCCCTGCAAGGACAGCTCCCGTTGACCTCGTCTGCTGACCGATCAGCGGAACCACCGCCCGCTGACCGGCCAGCGGGACTGCCGTATGCGAAGCGCCACATAAATAAAAACTGGTTAATCAACACACGAAAATTGGCATGCATCTTTGTTGAATGAGATTTGACATGATATGCTGATTGGTGTTTGAAGCATGGTGCATGGTTATAGCCCTTGATTGGTTGTACTTGTAAATATGGCCTGCAAGTCGTGCCTTTTCTTATCACTCTCATTGTACATTCTCTTCTCACCTTACTCCCCTCGAATGTAACTCGAGGTTTCTATTATTGATGTAATGGTGCATTATGGGATCATCCAAGGTGGTATGTCCAAGGATCATCCAAGGTGGTATGTCCAAGGAGGTGACAACAAAAGGGCAACCAAGAAAGGAAGAGAAGGAGCTTGTGAAGACTCTTTTCTTTTCTTAGGCTTTTATGATATTCTCATTGGCTTGAGAATATCGCATAGTTTGGGCTATAACCATGTCACGTTTACTTTCTTGTAAGCATGAGATGCATGTTTTATATTTGTATGTGATGCATGTATAAGACAACCGGAGATAACAAATTGGTGAGATCAAAAAAAAAAAATCCCTCAAACAAATATTAAGTCATTAAATGTGATGCCTTCCAAATGTTGGCACTCGTCAAGACTTTGATCAACATTAGGTGGGTTTGCCAAAGCAAAGCACCTATGTTCATCTTGGTAAGGCGCGATGGGATAATAGTGATATCCAAACTGCTAACTTTGGGTTCGACTTAACTAAGTCATCCTAATAGGATTAGGGACTTAGAGGCATAGAGTTGGGCTTAAGTTCATGAGATGAGCTTGGACAAGTGTTGTTCACCCAACTATCCAAGAGTTGCATAAGATGCAATTGGCAAGGAGTTGCCTACCTAAATAGCTGTAACTTGAGAGAAAAGCCAAAGCTGACTCAGGTTGTGGTCAAATATGGATCTTGGCCCACTAGAATACCTTAGCGCCGAGGTGTTCCGAAATAATATCGAGGGTTATTATTTTGAGGAAAATAGTGGGAGTATCGTTTAATAAAAGTCCTTATTAAATGAATTAAAATACATGACTCTTACACTGCATATTTACTGTTGTAGATAACCATGGCACAAAACACATCGACACTTTCGTTGCGATTGATCCTTGAGAAGGAAAAACTGAATGGGACCAACTTTCTCAAATGGTACCGAAACTTGAGGATAGTCCTCAAACAAAAGAGAAAGGCTTATGTCCTAGAGCAGCCCATTCCGAATGAGCCTGCTGCCACTGCTCCAAGAGCTGAAAGGGATGCTCACAAGAGGCATTCTGATGATGCTTTGGATGTTGCATGCCTCATGCTTATTACCATGGAATCTGAGCTTCAGAAGCAACATGAGAACATGGGGGCGTTCGATATGATCGAACATCTCAAAATGCTTTTCCAAGAGCAAGCTAGGCATGAGAGGTTTGAGACCTCTAAGGCATTGTTTCAGTGCAAGATGTCTGAGGGAAGTCCCGTGGGTCCTCATGTGCTCAAGATGATTGGGTACATTGAGAATCTTGAGAATTTGGGATTTGCTCTTCAGAAAGAGTTGGCTATTGATGTAGTCTTGCAATCGTTGCCTGAAAGCTACAGTCAGTTCGTCATGAACTATAACATGAACGACCTTGACAAGTCCCTCCCTGAATTGCTCAACATGTTGAGAACTACTGAGCAAAACCTTAAGAAGGCTAAGCCCATTTTGATGGTTCAAAAGGGCAAGGGAAAAGGAAAAGCCAACAAGAAGAAGGATAAAGCTAATGGAAAGTCCAATGCTAGTTCTTCTTCAGCTGCACTGAAACCAAAGGGTGGTGTGGCAAAGGAAGGGGAGTGCTTCCATTGTAAGCAACCTGGACACTGGAAGCGCAATTGCAAGCTCTATCTTGAAGAACTTGCTAAGGAAAAGGGAAGTAAGACTTCCACTTCAGGTATTTTTGTTATAGAGGCTAACTTTTCTACTTCCTCATCTTGGGTATTGGATACTGGATGTGGATCTCACATTTGTGCAAATGTGCAGGATCTAAGTAGAAGTAGAAGTAGAAGATTGGCCCGAGGTGAAGTGGACCTACGTGTTGGAAATGGAGCAAGGGTTGCTGCCTTAGCCGTAGGGACTTATGTTCTCACTTTACCTAGTGGATTAGTTTTAGAATTAGACAACTGCTACTTTGTGCCTACTATTAGTAGAAATTTGATTTCTGTTTCTTGTTTGGACAAGAAAGGTTTTTCATTTATAATAAAGGACAAATGTTGTTCTATTTATTTGAATGAAATCTTTTATGGTAGTGCTCAACTTAGCAATGGGTTGTATGTTCTAGACCTCGAAGATCCAATCTATAATGTGAATACCAAGAAGGTCAGATTAAATGATTCAAACCCGACCTATCTCTGGCACTGTCGCTTGGGCCATATAAATGAGACCCGCATATCCAAGCTCCATAAGGATGGACTCTTGGACTCATTTGATTTTGAATCATATGAGACATGTGAGTCATGTTTGTTGGGCAAGATGACCAAAGCCCCATTCACAGGGCAAAGTGAAAGGGCTAATGACTTACTAGGACTCATACATAGTGATGTATGTGGCCCTATGTCTACACAAGCTAGAGGAGGTTTCCAATACTTCATTACTTTCACTGATGACTTCAGCAGATATGGCTATGTGTATCTCATGAGACACAAGTCAGAATCCTTTGAAAAGTTCAAAGAATTCAAGAATGAAGTAGAGAATCAACTCGGGAAGAGTATCAAAGTGCTTCGATCAGATCGAGGTGGAGAGTACTTGGATCGAGAATTCCTTGACTATCTGAAGGAGTGTGGTATAGTATCACAACTCACTCCACCAGGTACACCTCAATGGAATGGTGTATCTGAAAGGAGAAATCGAACTCTGTTAGACATGGTTCGCTCCATGATGAGTCAAGCTGACCTTCCAAACTCCTTTTGGGGACATGCTCTAGAGACAGCCGCTTTTACACTAAACCGAGTTCCATCTAAATCGGTTCAAAAGACACCATATGAGATATGGAGTGGGAGGCATCCCAATTTGTCTTTTATGAAGATTTGGGGTTGTGACGCTTATGTGAAACGTCAATCCTCTGACAAACTAGGGCCCAAATCTCAAAAATGCCTTTTTGTTGGGTATCCCAAAGAAACAAAGGGTTACTATTTCTACAATCCTTCTGAGCAAAAAGTGTTTGTTGCTCGAACTGGTGTCTTTTTGGAGAAAGAGTTTATCTCTAAAGGAACTAGTGGGAGGAAAGTAGAACTTGAAGAAATTCAAGAACAACAAGGAGACATCGAACCTGAAATGGAACCTGAACAGACACCACAAGATGTTGTGGTTCAAGAGTCTGTTCCTGTAGCACAGAGCCCACGTAGGTCTGGTAGGATTCGGCGTGAGCCTGAGAGATATGGATTTCTCATGACTCACACTGGTGATGTGATGCTCATGGATCAGGATGAGCCCACAACCTACCAACAAGCTATGTCAGGGCCTGACTCTGAGAAGTGGCTAGTGGCCATGAAATCCGAGATGGAATCCATGTATGAAAACCAAGTATGGACTTTGGTTGACCCACCTGAAGGGGTAAAACCCATAGGGTGCAAATGGGTTTTCAAGAAGAAAACTGACATGGATGGTAATGTGATTACCTTTAAGGGACGATTGGTTGCAAAAGGTTTCAAGCAAATTCATGGTATTGACTATGATGAAACTTTTTCACCAGTTGCTATGCTTAAATCCATCCGAATTTTGTTTGCTATTGCTGCACACTATGATTATGAGATATGGCAAATGGATGTCAAAACTGCATTCCTAAATGGAAAGCTACTTGAGGATGTGTACATGACACAACCTGAGGGTTTTGTCACTCCTGAGAATGCCAATAAAGTGTGCAAGTTGCAAAGGTCCATTTATGGACTGAAGCAAGCTTCTCGAAGTTGGAATCTTCGTTTTGATGATGCAATCAAAGAGTTTGGTTTTATCAAAAATGAAGATGAACCTTGTGTCTACAAGAAGGTTAGTGGGAGCGCTATTGTCTTCTTGGTGTTGTATGTAGATGACATACTACTCATCGGGAATGACATTCCTGAGCTACAGTCTGTGAAGACTTGGCTGGGGAAATGTTTCTCTATTAAGGACTTGGGTGAAGCAGCCTATGTGTTAGGCATCAGGATCTATAGAGATAGATCTAGAAAGCTTCTTGGCCTAAGTCAAAGTACATATATTGACAAGGTGCTAAAGAGGTTTAGCATGCAAGATTCCAAGAAAGGATTCTTGCCCATGTCACATGGTATCACTCTTTCTAGATCTCAGTGTCCGAGTACACCCGAGGAGAGAGAGCGCATGAGTAAGATTCCATATGCCTCAGCAATTGGATCTATCATGTATGCCATGATATGTACTCATCCCGATGTCTCATATGCTTTGAGCATGACGAGTAGGTACCAATCGAACCCCGGTGAGAGTCACTGGACAGCTGTTAAGAACATCCTTAAGTACTTACGAAGGACTAAGGATGCATTCTTGGTCTTTGGAGGTGAAGATGAGCTCGTTGTAAGGGGTTACACCGATGCAAGCTTCCAATCCGATAAGGATGATTTTAGATCGCAATCTGGTTATGTGTTTTGTATTGGTGGTGGTGCTGTGAGCTGGAAGAGTTCAAAGCAAGAGACAGTAGCTGACTCTACAACAGAATCTGAGTACATTGCCGCCTCTGATGCTGTGAAAGAGGCAGTTTGGATCAAGAAGTTCATCACTGAACTTGGAGTGGTTCCAAGCATTGCCGACCCGATAGAGCTCTATTGTGACAACAATGGAGCAATCGCACAGGCTAAGGAACCTCGATCTCACCAGCGATCCAAACACATACTCCGACGCTATCATCTCATCAGGGAGATCATCGAGAGGGGTGATGTAAGGATATGCAGGACTTCGACAGACAGCAACATTGCTGATCCACTGACAAAGCCCCTTACGCAGCAGAAGCATGATAGCCATTCTAGGTCCATCGGTATTAGATACATGGATGATTGGCTTTTAGTGCAAGTGGGAGATTGTTAGTGTTGTGCCCAAAAAGCCAATCATGAGATGATTGTATTTTTTGCACATTGAGTCATGATATTTTATTAAGGCATTAATCCAGCAATTATGTTTGTTGTTTTGTTTCTGCGTAACTTAACAAACATAATTGTAACCCTAGAATAATGATATTCTTAAACGTCCCTGGTCTAGTATTATTGTGGAGCGGGTTGCAATAATACATAACGACTAGCATATGTGGAGACTAATATGAGATATGTAGTCTACATATGGGTACAAGTTGGAGAACTTGTGTACTGGACCGACCCACCATGAGAACACTACATGGATCGTTATATGAGTGTCATAAGTGATTCTCATAGTGATCATGGTATATGTAGTCCTTCGACCTAAGATCATCAAGGTTCCCTACATGTGAGTCACATACTTTGATACTTTCCTTTGTTGCTCGTAACTGAGTGAACTTGAAGGAGGTCATTGGGTATGTCACATATCATGCGGAGGGATTTGTATGATCAAGATGGGATTTGTCCCTCCTATGTAACGGGAGTGATATCTTCGGGCCCCTTGATAGAGTAAGACTTAGAAAAATGCATGGCCATGCTCGGATGAGTTGATATACGATATCAATGTCATCAGTTTAAGTTGGTCTACTCGGTAATCAAGAAACCAAAGATTGGGCTATACGAGAGTGACACATTCCATGTCTCATGCTTAGTCTTGATATCTTGGACAAAGGGACAATGGCATATATCGGTGATGATCATAAAGGTTTAGTCGAATCATCGACAATCTTGTCACTTGGGTAGCAATGATGTGTTGCTAGACACCGCTCATTGCTTATGATCATAAATGTGATTTATGATCATTGCCAACGTGGTAAGAGCCTATTGGGTCGCACACATAGAGCTATTTGGATCATTAGAGTGCATGGGCTAATTATTTGGGTTATGGTTTCACTTTAATTTCGTATTAATAATGGGCCAAGGAGTTGAGCCATTATTAAGCCCGAAATTAAATCCTAATTGGATTAGGGTTTTGAAACCCATTAGGCCTGGAAGTTGAGTCCCACTATAAATACAACTTTTAAGTGAGAAATTCGCAGGTCTCCTTGCCCTAACCTCTCAAAAGGACAGCCGCACTCTTCTCTTGCAATTCCTTGGAGGACGCAAGCTAGCACTGCGAGCGCAAGAAAAACGCATCTGCGGGACGTGGTGGAAGCATGATGATCCCGAGAGGCTCGTGTGGATACCATAGAGAGCTTGAACACGTCAACTGTTCAGGTTTTGTGATTCAACTCTACATTTGAGTGAGAGATCTCAACTGAAAATTAGATATGAAATTTTCGAACACCCGGTTTACCCCGTTTCACTTGGATCCTGGAGGGTTTCGGTTAAATTCTGCTGCACTGTTTGGCTCCCGAAACCCAACAATTTTTTTTATTTTCAAGTAACCATGGAACTAGAGCTAAGTTTGGAATAGAGTCATGAGCTTGACGAACCAAGCTTAGTGAGAAGAATGCATTTATTGAAGGTTTTGTGACCTAGTGTGAAATGCATAAAGATGGCAGTGAAATGAGTGTTTCTAGAGCCCAAAGTTAGTACTAACTAATGTTAAAACTCTCCTAAGGCCAAGCATTAGCTTGCGGAGGGTTACCATAATGATTTATTTATGTTTATTATGTGTTTTATGGACTAATCTATGGTTATTGTTGCTGTCGCATTTCATGTGTTTGTTGGTTGTGAATGGCTACTACATTTGGTTACTCTATCTTGTATATATGCATTGTGGTTTTTGTGTGTCTTTGGATGCAGATTTTGATGATGGTCGCATTGCCTATTAAATCCAAGTGTTACCCTTACTGAGTTTTTTAATGAAACTTACTCCCCTCAATTCTGTAATTTCAAGTTCAACAGAAATATCACATTCACACTAACATTTGGGTTTGAGTTTTGATCTGAAATTTCAGGTACATGAATGTCCATGTGTCTAGTTATGATCTAAAAAGTTTGGTAATTTTATGAGCACATTTGATATTTTTAATGATGGTACTTATTGTGTTATGCAACAGCTATTCAGCATCCTGTTCTAGAGTCCATTATATCTCAGGCACTCCTGTAACTTAGGGCTTGTATTTAGCTGAGTTAAGACCATTGTGTAGTTCATGTATGCATGAATATGTAGTGTATGTAAAATGAGACAAGTATGTTGGTTAGTCATCTAAACCGCAAAAAATAATTCTGGTATCTCTAATAACTTAGAATAAATAAATTTGTAATCTAGCAGTGAAACCAGGTCGAATCCCAAGGGAAATTCTTTATCTAAAATCTTCCTGTCAGAAAACTGAAATAAAAGGTTAGCGGGTTTTCTTGAATTGAATGCTGAATTAAATTAGTTGTAGAATCAAAATAAAATTAACCAATACTAAAAATGCTCAATTCAGGATTGATTATCCATTTCAATCATGCAATTAATCATCGAAAGAAAATATTTCTTTAATCCAAGCAAATAAACAGAATTCTCTTTAAAGTTAAAAAGAACCAAAAGAATTCAATAACAAAATTAACAAGAAAAAGCTTCAGATTAATTTCTTAATTTTGAGTAACTAGATATTGAGAAGCAATTTCTAATAAACCCAAAATTAGCATTAGGAACAATGAACAAAAGTTTATTCCAGGCAATAGTTCAAAAGCTTGAACAATTTAACCTGTCTTACTTCTCCGTATGAATTAACCAGAAATAAAAATAATCTCTCATTAATTCACTTGCTTCTAATTGAATTTTTCACCTAAGCGGTTGGAAGAAAATCATGCAAATTTGCAATCATATAACCAATCTAACAAGTGAGAATAAGAAAATTAATTTTAATAAATCAAAATAACAAATAAGTAAATACTTAAATTTAAAAAAAAAATTAACAAGAAAAATCAATCATCACAACTGATGTTGGCGATGGAAATCGTCAATAAAACTGAACCAAAAAAATTACTTAGACATGTTTGGGAGAAAAACCAAGAAAGAGAAAAAAAATTAAAACCAGACCCATCTCTGTATTTTTCCGTCCTCCAATATATATCCTCCCGGTAACAAAACCCATGTAAAGATAGAAGTTTGGTTAACTCAATACCTCTTCCCCCATAGCCGCTGACTCCTCTGATTTTGTTGTATACGACACTACCACAATTGACTTAAGTGGTTAATAAAGAATAGGAGTCTTCAGATTGGCCAGCTATCTTCCGGCTTCTCTCAGACATTTCATCGAGTAGCTTCCATGCACCACGTTTTCAGAGAACCGGCTGCCTTCTTCGATCACTGCTTTTGCTTCAACAAGCAAGACTAGCCCCTAGCTTAGTTCCGGATGTCGAAGCTTGAGTAGCCACTGGCTGGAGGACTCCTAATTGCCTAGTTAACCTTTGATTGGCAGCAGCTAATTGAATCACACAACATGGGAATGGTCGGCCACAAGCTTGCTCTGTGGAGTCCACGAAACAGAGGTTTAATGCCAAAGTAGCGCCGAGACCAAGTATGACTTTGCTTTTAAATGGTCCAAAACGGCACCGTATCCATGCTCCTGTAAACGAAAATTAAACAATGCTCAATAAAGCTCCTTCGCGCATAAAATTCTGGTGCCAATTAAACAAAAGCAATTTCATTTCTTTTCAGCCGAAATTGCCGATTTCCATTGCTCCATAAAAAAAAATACAAAATATCATTTTTAATAGCTCTGTTAAGTCAACAAAACAAAACAAAAGCTAAGGAAAATTATGAAATAAATATATATAAATTATGAACTCATGAACATTTGAGTAATATTTTGGCTATATAAGTAATGTCGTTCAAAGCTGCCTAAGTGTGAATAACAGACTGCTTACTTGTAAATTCTATTTTAGCCATATATGGTTATTAAATGCAAGAGAATGTATTTCCTATATGTAATGAACATGTATGGGATAATTTTGAAAGGTTTTTCCCTTGTAAATGAAGTGTTTGCACACTTATGAAATTTTGTATAGGAAAAATGGTCATAAAGTGACCAGAATTTTGACTCTACTCTTAAAATTCTATATCTACTTGTGTAGAAGGAATCTTGATACGAAATTTTTACCACACCTAGAGAATATATAGAGGTTGAATTGGGAATTGGAATTTCTGAATTTGGAGCCTTGTAGCCAAAGATATGACATTGCAAAGTTAGCTAAGTTACTGTTTATTTGGTAGGAATTTTGTAACCAACTTAAAAAATTCATAACTTGGTCCATAGATGTGCTATTGATGTAAAAAAAAAAATTCTTGGTTTGATCTAAGTCTCTACTTGATAATGGAGCAAAGAAAATAAGGGGTACATGGCTAGAATGATATAGTTTATTAGTGGAAGTTACAAGTACAGTGGCTGGTCACTAGAACTTAACAAGATTGCCTAACGTGTGGTAGCCAATATTAGGAATTGTGCTAGTGTTTTCCTTCTTTGCTGCCATGGTATGCATGAAATGTGAATATGTGTGTTATGGTTGAACCAATATGCATATGTTTATTCTTGGCCACTTGGGTATGCACACTAAGGGTAGTATTCTGATGGCCTACAAAACACTACCAATCCTGGGAGCCTAAATGCACAATTTTGGGACCATAACTAGACTACCCTGGAGTGGTTAACACTGACATATAGGGAATCTTGATGATCTAATGCCAAAGGACTATATATACAATTATCACTATGAGAATCACTTATGATACTTATATAATGATCCATGTAGCGTTCTCATGGCGGATCGATCTAGTAAACAAGTTCTCTAACTTGTACCCATATATAGACTACATATCTTATATTAATCTCCACATGTGCTAGTCTTTATATATTATTACAACTCACTCCACAATAATACTAGACCATGGACAATTAAGAATATTATTATTCCAAGGTTATAGTTATGTTTGATTATATTACGCAAAAACAAACAACAATCTCAATTATTAGAGTAATGTCTCAATAAAATATCATGACTCATTATATAAAATACAATCATCTCATAATTAACTATTAGGCACAACACTAATAGAGAAAGCCTTGTTCTTGACCAAAATACAAGTCAAGCATGAGCAAGACCAAAATCAAGCTAGAAAGAAGTATAATTAAGCTAGGAAAAAGAATTCTTGGCTCGGGCTAATGAAGATTGAAGATTTATTCACTTGCAAGCTTCAGTGAAGGCTTGGAAAATTTCTGAATTGATTTTTCCAACAAATCATTGCAATAAAGGATAGATTTTTATGATTCTAAACTTGTATACTGAACTTCCATAAGATAGCTTACAATCATAGGTAACTTATAAAAGATAGCTTAGGAGCTAAGTGTACCTTTAAGTTGGGGAGAAGGGGTTATGTCTTAGGTACAAGTGGTACCCTGGTTCCTAGAGATGTAGTGTGACATCTGAATAAGATATCTAGCTCAAGAGAAGTGTGGCAAACAATTGAGGCCCAAGGTGACTAGATCCCTAGTGCTTGTCTAGCACTTGGATGCTTCTCTAAAGCATCCTTAGGCATGAGCTCATTTTGTGTTAGTGATGTTGTTATGGAGTTATTTGCTGATCCAATGAGGCTATCTGAAACCTTGAACTGGTTTGTGTGTGTGTGTATGTGTGTGTTCTGTGTGCTTGTTTGTTTGGGTCTGCTTGTTGACCTTAATTATTTTGTTACATGTATGTACATTGTTACTATCTTTGTTGTTGTTTTGTTTTCTTCTATCTTTGTAGGAATTCAGGTTAGGTTTTCACCTATCCTTATTGAGTTTAAGTAAAACTCACACCCCTCTATCTATGTCCTTTATGCAAGGAAAAACTTAGTTGAGTAGCTAGTTGTTAAGAGGGGTACTAAGTATTTTGTTCGCATAGGTACTATTCTAAAAAACAATAGTGACATCTTCTTGTTGTGACTCTTTGAGGTAGCCATCAAGGTTGCTAACACTATGGTTGGAAATTGTGATGCAATTGCTGTGGGAGATGAGGGTGTTGCTCTAGGGTCAATTAATCTGGATTTAGGTCATAATTTTAATCATTGGTCCTTGTGTATGTACATATGTGGTCTGCATTATTGATCAAGGCAGATAATGACTGAAATTCTATTTTGTGTAAAGCCTAAACTAGCTACTTTATTTCTTGTGATGTTGACCTTGGACCTTATTCTGTTGTCTGAATGTGAAGCATTTGAAGTGTCTTTGAATTTGTAGTGCAAAACTCGATTGATGAGCTTCAAATGTATTTGTGCTTCGACTGTATTCTTTCATTGTGGCAGATTTAACTGTGTAGTTAACCTTCAGATTTACATGACAAATCTTGGTTGTAGTACTTTTCTTTGATTCCTATGTGAAACAGACACTTGGACTACAAGTTATGAATTAATTCAGTTTGACTATAATACTACAAGGAATCCTGGAATTTAGTTATCTAACATGTATGCTTGCTTATCCACTACCTAGTCTACTCTATGAGCATAGTTTTGAGCTAGTAAATGCTAGTTTGAGGTTTTAACTTGAAATGTGCATGGGCTATGGGTAGATTTAGCAGTGCCATACTGCACCTTTTTATTTTCAAGCATCCGATTAAGCTCGAAAAAATTTTCAACTTTGGCAACCATTCTAGAAAATCTTTAATATCTAAATCTTCATAAAAGGAAAATATGGCTACCTTCAATAATTCCCTAACCCACCGCCAACATCTTGTATGTCATTTACATTCAACGAGATTGTCATCATCGTTTAATTTAGAATCCTCCACGTACCCCCTTAATTTAATAGAATAGACATCTTCATCTGACAACTCTTTCTCAACGTAAGCCTAATGCCTATGTTGATAGGCAGAACAGAATCTTCTAATAGGCCGGCCGAAGGCAACATCCTCTAGAGCTCGCAACCTATTGTTACTCTGATTCCTATTTACGTGATAACTTTAGGCATCAACTTGATCTGCAAAGGGTTCATCAAAACGTTGGTATCTGTGATTCATATGTTGCTCCTAAGATCTCAATGCACCTTTTAATCTAAAGGCCTTAAGGTCTCAGTCACCCATCAATGTCATAACCCCTACTGCTTCTTCGATTGTGCCAACTGCGAAGAGAAAGTGGCAATTCCATCTACTCTGATACCATCCGACACAGTGAATTGCATGAATAAGGGTGGAACACATCAAGCTCCAAAATAAAATAAGAAGTTTCAATCCAAAAATCAAAATTTTTTAAAGAAAATCTTGACAATTCTATTAATCAAAGTGGCAAAATCTGCCCACTAAAGATATTAACCATTACAGTCCTAAACTAGCCAGAATAGGAAAATTAAAATTAACTCTAGCTAGGAATTCTAATCCAAATTGATATTTTGTTCCAATAAGAGATCTCTAGAAAAATCCTACTTGATACCTTAATTGATAAATACTCTAATTAACATAATAAAACCTAAAAAATAACTTCTAAACTAAGGAAATAAAATACTCTATAAATAATTTCAAAAATTACAATAAAATAAGGAACTGTTAAATTTGCATTTGAATCAGCAAGAAAAGATTTTAACTTTGGCCCCATTTAACATCTAATATATATTATAAAAGCAAGATACACTTTAGGGTAAAAATGACTTTTCACATAATAGACTCAACAATGTGATGACAAATGGCAATTTTTTCAATTTAGAAAATAAATCTAATATTATTTACACTAATGTTCCAATAATGCTCATAACCAAATTTGGCAGGTTAAAAACATATTCAAATTTAAAATTTTTAACTTAAAAAGGAAACTTTAAATCACCATAATATTCAATTATAAATGTCAACACTAATATTTTATTTAAATAGGTCATACTTAAAAAGAGGAAAGTCTATACTTCCTATAAAAAAAATGAGTACGAAGATGAAATTGGAGCCTGAATCAGGCCCTGTGTATGTTTTTTTTTTTTTTTTTGCGTTTATGAGTGAGGATGAAACTCACCATTATAATTTCATTTCATTGAAATTAATTTAATATTTTTTTCTTATTTTCATTATACATATATTTTGAAAGAAATTTTTGCCATAAACTTTGTTCCTAATTTGGCCATAAACTTTTTGCCCAATACAGAGAAATGTGTTTCCTTTTACTTTTAGTTAAATTGCACTATCTACACATAAAATATACATCATTTTGCTTGTTTACCCTTAAATTGTACCAAGTTGTAAAAGTATGATTAAAATAATGTTATGTAGCGAAGACGTCCCACCTTGCATTATGTCCATGAGTGTTAACAGAAATTCAATGGGCAAATCTCAGGTTAGCCCCTGAATATGAGCAAATTGGGCACAAGAGCCTATGAATATAAATTTGGGACACTTAACCCTTTAAAGTAGCCAAAAAGAGAATTTAAATACATGCAAATTTAACATGCCTATTGAAAATTTAAGTACCTAATCCCCGAAAATAATTATAGAGATTGTTTTATATCTCAAACAAATATAATTTGACACAGTATCTATTTTTTCAGCTTAAACCTTAAATAGTCAACAAAACCAAAAAGTATAATGAAAAACTACCAATTCCACATCCTCATCCCAAATTAAAGCAACCAATCCCTTCAAATAATTATGGAGGATATTCTAGATTCCAAAAGAATAGAATTTTACACATTTATCTTTTTTTTTTTCAACTTATACCATAAAATAACAAAAAAAACTAAACAATAGAATGAAAAATAAAACAAATTACCAATTCAATATACCATCCCAAATTAAAGCATCCAATCCCTTAAAATAATTATGGATACTATTATAAGCACCAAATAAATAGAATTTGGCACACTTATCTATTTTTTTCAACTTAAAACAAAAAATAGCAAAAAAATAAAAAAATAGAATGAAAAATAAAAAACTACCAATTCAACATGCCCATCCAAAGTTAAAGCATCCAATCCATTTAAATAATTATTGATACTATTTTAGATTCCAAAAAAAATGTAATTTTACTCACTTATCTATTTTTTTAAAGTTAAACCCTAAATACCGAAAAAACTAAAAAATAGACTAAAAAAAAAACTACGAATTCAAATTTAACATCAAAATTTAAAGCATATATAATTATTTTAAGGTATTGTATGCTTTAATTTTTGGTGTGCTTGTTGAATTGGTAATTTTTTATTTTTCATTCTTTTTTCATTTTTTTTTATGGTTTAAGTTGAAAAAAAATACATAAGTGTGTGAAATTATATTTATTTTGAATTTATAATAGGCTTCATAATTATTTCAAGATATTTTATTCTTTAAATTTGGATGGGCATGAATAATTTTATTTTTAGTTTTTAGTTTTGCTATTTTATAGTTTAAGTTGAAAAAAAAATAAGTGTGTCAAATTGTATTTTTGTTAGCATCTATAATAGTATAAATAATTATTTAAAGGAATTTTATACTTTAATTAGGGGTGGAAATGTCGAATTTATATTTTATTTAAAACATTTAATTCATTTTTTTTTGTTGCTATTTTATGGTTTAAGTTGAAAAAAAATAAATAAGTGTGTCAAATTCTATTTCTTTGTAAACTAGAATAGTCTCCATAAATATTTTAGTAGATTTTATGCTTTAATTTGGAATGTGCATATTGAATTGTTAATTTTTTTATTTTTCATTTTTTTTACTGTTTTTTTGCTATTTGTGCTTTAAGTTAAAAATAGATAAGTGTGCCAAATTATTATTTTTTTTTTGGAATCTAAATTTTTTTTCCATAATTATTTGAAGGGATTGAATGTTTTGATTTTGGATGTGTCAAACAGGTAGTTTTTTTTATTCTATTTATGGTTTCTTTTTCTATTTAGGGTTTAAATTTATAAAAAAAACAGATAATTGTGTCAAAATAGTTTTTTTCATCTAAAATATTCTCATAATTATTTAAAAGGATTTTTTACTTTAATGTTTTGGCATGTTATATTTTTCCTTTTTTAATTTTTCATTCTATTTTAAAGGATTTTTGTTATTTGAGGAGTTACATGTCCCAAACTTATATTTTGGGGGCCTTTGTATCCACTTTTCTCACATTCAGGGCCTAATTTTATATTTTTCTATTGAATTTCTATCAACAATAATGGAGATAACAGAAGGAGGGGCATTTTCTCTACAAAATATTATTTTAATCATATTTTTACAACATTTAACAATTTGGGAGTAAATATGCAAAAATAGGACATATTTTCACTTTTCTTTTGCAAATTGAATTATTTTTTGTGTTTCAATAGTATGGAACTCTATCATAATCTTAGTTGCAATTACAAATCTCTTTTTGTTAGCTGTAGTTTTTATTGAGTCTTCACAAAAATTATAGTTTTTTTCTGTAAAAATTTTTTATTTCATCTTCTTCATATTAACAAAATTGCAATAGTACATTTGTGTATATAAATCATTATTATAGTGCGTCGAATCAAGACTAACCTTAAACGATACAGACAGAGAACGATGCCTTGTGCCCTTAAATTACTGTTATCTTCAAAATAAATGTTTGATGTTAATGGATAAATTTGTTGGCATTACTGAATACCATGTTATGATGAATAGTATTTTCTTTAAATTGTTGTTTTGGAAAACAATTTTCTTGACTATATTTATATATATTTAATATATATATTATTTTTTGTTACTCAATACAACTTTGAAACCCGTTGTAACACTGGGTATATAAGCTAGTTAGCTTTCAATATTTAAAAATATTATGTCTAGCTGGGTAACTTTTAACTTTGAGTTCTAGCAGTTTCATTTCCACAATTAATAAAATATTAAAAATTTTAACATCAATCACAAAAGCTTTGTAAAATCACCCCTTCCATCCGAGTATATGCAGATGATAAGGAAATTAAATAATTTCTCGACAAGAACTTTGAATTTTGGAAATATTGTCGACACCAGATTTATTCTTCATTGGAAACAACCAAATGTAATTAGAGAAGTGATCAACAAAGGAAATATTGGTAGTTGAAGCCATCAGAAGATTCAATTTGATGAATGGAGCGAACCTCGGCTTATCATTGCCAAGTAGCATATTTATACTACAACAGATAGAAACCAATCCTATTTTGGCAATAATGAGATGAAATTAACATTAAACTTTATGAGAATAATCTTTTAAGAACTAGAAACAAAATTATGTCTATTATTCTGAACTATAACACTGGCTGAAGTTACATGTACAAGAAGGAATCAGAGACAGCCAAGAGTTGAAGAAGTCCGCTAATGGAGCAATTATTTTGGAGGATACATGGCTTTTGTCTTCTGAACAATCTTTCAGTTGTTTGCCTCCATATCTTTCAGTTGTTTGCCTCCATACCGACTACTAATACCTTTTAGGCAAAATTTTTACAAAGAAAAAAGGATTGCTAGCTTCTGACATCTTAAGGACAAAAAGAGCCATTTCCCCCTTCTACCAACTTACATTATGAACAGTATGGTGTCTCTAATTCTAATCCCAAATATGAGTGAAGAATGAATTAAATCTATAATAGCCAAAGAATTGCAGTACCTTGTGGTTGTAGCCTGCAAAATCATGGCCTTAAACCAGCTCCAGATCGAATAAGGGTTGTAAGGTTTTAGCAAGCTATCAAAATCCATGCAACAGAAAATAAACATCTCATATAGGGTCGCTTTTGCTGGAAGGGCATGAAGGAAGGCGCTTTGAAATGGCAGTACTGATCACTCCATTCACTTGTTTCTGGTACTTGGGCATTCACAAGAACCAAGATTCGATGGAGAAGCCACTTAGATCTTCAAGTAGACGAGCATTTCGGATGAAGCTAAACACGAGCAATTGGAGAGAAAGGGGGATTGAGTACATATGATGCTGGTATTTCTTCCACCTTTTTGCCGACTTTCTTCTTTTCTTCTGTAACTGCCCTGATCAAGAATTTTACTTCCTCCTCAAGAAGCATTTTCAATGAATTGCATTGTGGTAACTCAATGCTTTGCTCCTTCCCAGCAGCGGCAGATGTTTCAGTACCATGCAGGAGAGCAACGCAAATTGAAAATGCTTGTAACCTGGACAGCTGCGCGTGGAAATCAATTGCATATTCCCCCTCTCCTACTAATGTCATTGTCAACGCAGGCAAAGTCTCTTTCGTACCCTAAAACCGAATAGAGGAACAAGTCAGAATTCTGACAAAATAATTCAATAGAAAGAAATGAACGAATTATCGGACATAGGATTTTAAAGGCAACAGAAGTAGCTCCAATGGGATTGTAAATTCTCAAGAACATGTCATCAGTAAGCTAATTAAGAACAAAGGGCCGAGTAAGTGCCATTAGGTCCACATGCAGAACTTGACAAATAACAATTACTAGGGTTCTGTTCCATAAGACCTTCGGCTGAATTCCTTTAAGCCTTGTGCCATTCTACCCAAGATTTTTTTTCACCTAAAGAGGACACTTTTTTCTCGATCTCCAACACAGCAATGGTGTACATCAACATACCAAGTTAGTCATGTCTAAGACTGACAAACATAAAGTAGAGGATTACCTGCAAAAAGAGTTGGAAAGGAGATTGAGCGTCCACATATGGTTGGTCGTCTGAACATTTTATGCTAGGATTGTCCAGAACAATAAGGGGGCAAGCAATGTCCCAGCCACCACAATCGCAACCACCACCCAGTCTCCACCTGTCTAGTAATGAGGAAGGGCCTGGACTTTTGATGCGAGGTAAACCATGGAAACCAGTTGGGATAACCACCGTCAACTTGTCATGTGTCTCAGTATCCTGTGAAGCCCTTTTACTTTCCCCAACACTGGAAAGATTAATTAAGTCAGAATTGCCTTTCTCACCACCTTTTCCCCCTCTTCTGTACTTCAAGCGCTCTCTCTTTTCAATTGGCCCTTGAATGACAATGGCTGCAGTTTCAAGGTTTGGATGCAGATGTATAGATGGCCTTTGATTTGATTCATTTGAAGAAACAAAGTCACCATTACCAGACACATCATTAGATCGAGTTTCAACCTTCCTTGTGTCAGAACCATCAGCCCTTCGGCAATTTACCTTGACCAGGTCTGGGCTAGAATTACTAGGGGACATATGATTATCAGATTGCCAAAGTGATAAAGATTTTCTTGCATGTGCAATGTCATACAAAACAAATTCTGTAACCATGGAATCATAAAAAATCCCACTACTTTTAACCTCTGAGCATATGTAAGAAGAAACTTGCATTTGACCAACAATTGAAGGTTCTTTGCAGCTATCATTCGAATTCCATATACTGGCATTGCTCTTCTTTCTACTACCAGCAGAGTGAAAGGTATATACCCAATTAAAAGCCTTATCTCTTTTCCATGTTTTTGCTACAAGAACATCTTCTGGCCGATCCATTGACAACTCAAAAGAAAGACACCCATTTTTGTTCTGCAATTTGAGACAACCATGTAGGTGAACGGGGGAGCTTGGCACAACTGAACAATAAGGATCTGTCTTCATGAACTGGGAATTCAACTGCAGATCGTGAGTTGTATTCAAGAAATCAGGCAATAAAGATTTTTCAAGTGTCCTGTTTCTCCCCATATCATCCATCCCACTAATTCTAACATCCATAGCCTCTGCACCATAACCTAGAGGACTTCGTAGAGACTTTGACTTCCTGAAGGGATCAAACATTTTTCTGATTGGACTAAAGCGTGTTCTAGAGTTAGCTCTGCAGGATCTATCACTTTCTGATGATGAAGGTGAATGTGGCACTTCAACCTTAGCAGATAGTGACTGGTACAATGTTGAGGCAGTGTCCTTTTCAGGAAGTGTTCTTTCCTCACTTAGAGGACCGGCTATTGCGTTACATCCAACTTTAGTGTCCTTGGTATCTATTCCTATAGGATTAATATATCCTTTTCTTCGGTTGTCTGAATTCAAACAGATCTCAATGAATCCATCTATTGAGCACGGTGCGTTGTTATGGTTGCTAGCAGCTATTACATTCCCATTGAATCTAGCACATGTGACAACATTACTTTCCTTTGGACTATCCTCATCTGAGCTGCACAAACTGTCAACAATGGCAGAGGAAAATGAGGTGTCACTACCACTTGAGAACTCAATCTTTCTCCTACCCTCATCATTGCCAATTGTTTTCAATTTCCTTACCTCTTTTGAGCTTTGGTATACCGAACCTCTCCTTAGCTCCACATGCCCGTCCAGTCCAAGTGATCTAGACCGAGCATTCTTACAAGAAGCACTGCGATAATGACGAAAACTGATTTCAGTGAAGCCATCCTTCACCCTCAATAATTCATCTTCCCTCAAGGATGCTTTTGCATATTTCCTATCAGGTTCTAAACATTGGCAAAGAGGTGGAAGAACAGTGTTAGGACTCAGATCCAGCTTCCACTTGTTCTCAGTGTCCAAATTCATCTCTACTCCCATTGTGACATTTACTATACTGCAAGAGACGCCAAGACATTAATACAGGAATTTAAGCCAGGGAACCACATAGCTGCAGACAGAAAAACTATCAGCTTCTATGAAAATGAAGAAACAGGTATCTTCTCCAAGTACACATCACCAAAATGATAGCAATCTGTGCCAATAGAACATATTCGACAACAAAATCTTTCAAACAGCAGATAACTAATCATTAGTTTATAAAAAAGTGAAGAACTGAGCTGCTTGGGGCTGTTCTTGAACGCATCTTGACAATGAAGTCAAAAAACAACCAAAGAGAATAAATTCATGGTAAAAATTATGCAGAAATGCTGTGACAAATTGAAACCAAATTAGATCTTAGGGAAGGATAAAACTAAGGAGCATACCTAAACAGAGGAAATGCAGACGAGAAGCGCTAATCGGAGTTGGTTGGAACTCGAAGGGTGCGGCTGACTCACGGACCAACACCAGCGGAGAATTGAGCGGCGCAGGCCACTTACGGGCACACTGGCCACCGCTCACAGCCGATTGACACCGAACAATCGAGTGAAGACTGAACAGAAGGGAGAGGAAAATGGGCACACCCCACCAGATCTGACAGAAGTAACTTGAAAGAAAAACCCAACAAGTTGGCAGGAGTTGCAATCATATCCCTTCAAAATCTTGAGCTCAAAGCTTATGAACCAACAAAGCCAGCCACCAACCCAACTCGCACTGAGCTCAGAATCGGAAAACCAGTCAAAATGAGGAAGTACAAAGAGAAAGCAAGGAGCAAGGAGCAGACCAATGATAATAGAGCAAAATGATTATTAGACACAAAAAGTGGGGTTGCAGAGAGAGAAATGAAGATTGGCGAGAGAGAGAGAGAGAGAGAGAGGGGCATGCCTGTGAAAGTGATAGTAAGAGCTAGAAACTGAGGAGAGATGGGGACAAATTTTGGTCTATTGTATTGAGCAGAGATCTCTCTCTCACATGGACAAAGGTTGGAAGGAGCGACAAGGAGCTGCCAAGCTTCTGTTAATGTCTAGTAGTGAAAATGCCACCTCGCTCAAGCCATCATATGCAGCTTAGCACACCCCCCTCTGTCTCCCCAACCAACACCTCTCTTCTTACTTTTTCTCTCTCTCTCTCTTTCGCTCTTTCCTTTTTTTTTTTTTTTCTTTTCTTTTCCAGTAGCTGCATGTAAATTTGTGTAATTTCATTTTTTTGGTTTCTTTTCATTGTCGTTCTTCCCTACTAAACTCAGCATCTAGTCCCAGGATTTTGAATTCAATGAAAAAAAAGTTATTAACTTTTCTACCTTTCCTCTGTTTCATAACATGTATAAGTGTATATTTACAACACCATATTCTAAAAGCACTTGATTACTTCTATTTAAAAATGATACATAATATACTTTTCCTGCCCCAAAAAAATGAAATATATTACTTTTTAGGTTTTTTAAAAAGGTTAAAACATTTCCCCTTTTGGAAAATTTTTAATTTTCTATTTACACCACTACCTTCTCCTAAACTCACAACATAAAATCTAATAAATTTTTTTTTCTTTTTTAATCTTCATTTAACTCTCATCATACAAAATTCAAAAAGGAAATTTTCTCTTTCTTTAATCATCATTTAAACTCTCATCACATAAAACCAAAAAAAAATCTTTTTAATTTTAGTTTCATGGGTGAAATTAAAAAAAATATAATAAATTATATATATTTTAATCTTCGTGTCTAAAGAAAAGTTTCATTCTATATGAGATAGGTAGAGTATTTATGTAGCATGATATTTATGTACCACCATTTTTCAAACACAGTCAAAAACAACCAAACATTGCCTAACTTATCAACTTTTAATTGGTCCAATTTTTATAGTTAATAAACAATTTAAACGATTAATTGTTCTTCTCTCTAAATTAAGTTTCTACGTTATTTTAGAACTAAAGACCAAAATTTCCCTTGGAAGTTACGGTTTGTTTTTTACAGAAAAAAAAAAACAAAAGTTTCAATTAAGTCATGGATTTTCTTTTTTTGGGAAAGTCACTTAAGTCATGGATGTCAAAAACACAAAAATGGCATCAGATACAAGCATATCTCATCATGCCCGGATGTGCACTTTCGGTATTTTATACCAAGCACTAAACAATAGAGATTATAGGTCTGATTCTTCAAAATGATGTCAGTACAGCCCCAACGTCATATTATGATTAGTGTGCGCCTAGCGCACAAAAGAATTAACCTTATGATTATCATATGGTTTTGGAAACCCAACATATCAGGACTGGATTCCTCCAATTAATTACTCTTAATTACTCTGAATTTAGTTTAAAAAGAAAATGTTATTGCTATTGTTTGTGGATGAAATTATCGGAATACCCCTAATCTTATATTGAGTTGGGGGGACCTTGTTTAGTTGGAGAATTTTGCTTCAAGTAGCTAAGTCATTAGTTTAGGGCAATACACGGTAATAGAAATCCAACAACTATATTTAATGAGTATTTAAAAGTCATAAAAATGTTGCAGCTAAAGTTCAATTAAAAGCTGTACAGTATGTTTGTTGGAAATCTTTGTGAAATGACTCTTCCTAAGGATGGGTTAAAGGATCAAGTAAAAGCATATCAATGCTTTTTGGTTTTATGTAAATTATTAGAGTAGATGATACAGCAAAGAGTGAACCATCTTCGTTTTAATTCTTAATAATTCGAATTTTTTTCTGAAAAAATAAATTTGGATTGAAGAGACAAAAGCTTCCCGAATTTGATTGTTTGGTTTTGTGTTTGTCCAGAATTTTGGTTATTAGTGATTATTTTTATATAGAGTGATTGTTGTTTAAACTGGAGCGAAACCATACATTTAAAATGTGCAACAACCTTGTTTAAAATAAATTTTTATAAAACTAAGTATTTTTTTATGAATTTTTATAATTTTAAGCTGGATAAGAAAGAAATATAAAAATTAATTAATTTAAAAAATATTATTTAAGCGATTAGTAGGTATCTTTAGAATTATATTTTCTCTGGATAATAAACAAAATTAAAATGAAAATAGTTCAACTTTAAAAAACGAGGGAGAACAAAGACATTTCTTGTGACCCGGAAAAAAAGATACTGAAGAGATTATGAGAGCCGAGAGGCGGAGAGGGGAGGAGGGAGGATGGAGGCGGCTCGCGGCGGTGTACGTGCGTGCATTTGGTTTAGGAAGGAGATGAGTTAGATTTTAAATGTTAAGGTTTATAATTGTTTATAGAAAAAAATTAAAGGACCATAAGTATTATTTTATGATTTATTTTAATTTTTTTATGCCACGTAAGCAATTTTCGTTAGATATAACTATGAAATTAACGGAAAGTAGTTAAACAGGACACGCGATAAGAGGTAAGGTACCTCGGTAGGACCATTTAAAGGTAAAGTACCCGTTTAGGACAAAAAAATAAGCTAGGTGACCTCCGGTAGATTTTACCTTGAATTAAACTATCCTCTCCATCCCAAAACAATTATTAATGTATTTTTTTTTTTTGAGAGTCTTAAACCTTATTAATTTTTTTATTTAATAAATCATTCATCAATATTCTCATTTTAAAATTTTCTTTTTTCTGATTCTCTGCTTCATTTTAGTTTTTTTACTTAAATTTGATTTAAAATTTTATATACTAAAGTTTCTAAAAATTTTTAATATAATTCCTGTAGTGATAATATAAATAAATTTTTAAGTTAAATTAATTTAAAAAACTGAAATAAAGCAAAGAATTTAAGATGGAGATCTTATAATTTTAATATTTATTTTTTATACGTATAAATATTAAAAAAAACTAAAATAAGATAAATTTTTTTATCTTTCTCAATTTTCATGTTAAATCAAATACTTCAGGTAACATTTATTTATTTACCTATTTATTAATCTTTGAGATCTTCTACTGAATATTTTGGGCTAATTTTCTTTGCGTGGCTTCTAGGGGTGATCATTCAGTTTTTTCGGTTAAAACCGAATTGAAATTTTTGGTTTTCTCGGTTTTTGGTTTTTTATTATAATAAACCAAATTAACCGAATACAAGGATGGAACCGAAGTAAAACCAAACCAAATTTTTTAGTTCGGTTTGGTTTCAACCCGAAATAACCGAAATATTAACTATGATTTTCTGCATTTTTATACCTTGTTAGACTATTTAAAGAGAAATAGAGGATCAATTTGGGGTTTAGCCAAGATTTGTTCTTTTGCAAATCTGCGACTGCGATTTCGTCGATTCCGGCGTCGGCGTGACCAAATTCTTTCTCCTTCCACGATAGTACATTGGCTGCCTTTTTTTTTTGCCCTCCAATTGCAGCATACATCAAAGCCTTCTTCTCCTTGGCCGGTGCTTATGTCAGCGTTTTCTCGTCGGAGTCTTCTCGGTTTAGGAGCAGAGAGCTAACGGCGGGGGAGAGGGCGCTGGTAAGTGGAGGGTGAGGGCAGATGGTGGGGGCTAGGGACAAGGCGAGGTCAGACGGTAGGGGCAAAGGGGGACGGTAGTGGAGGGCGAGGGCAGACGGTTGGGGCGAGGGCGAAGGCGAGGCCGAGCCGCCGAAGGACGGAGTCGAGCGATGGGGCGGATGATCTTGTGATAGCAAAACCCCAAAAGAAGCCATCAATCTTCTATCTACCTTCCACTCAAACCCTCATCTTTTTAAACCTGTCATTTGGCCCACCAAAACCTCAAATATGACATAAAGAAATTTCAATTTTTTCGGTTACCGAAATAACCGACACTCATAACCGAAATCGAACAGAAACCGATATTCTATCTATTCGGTTTCAACCAAAATCGAACTAAAAAACTGAATTAACCAAACTGAATTTTTAAATTTTTTTAGTTTTTTCAGTTTTAACCGAATAATGATCACCTTTAATGGCTTCTAGTTGTTGGGATGTGGAATGACAAAAAGCCACATATGGCCGCTTGTTACATTATTAATAATTTGCCTAACCCAGTCCAAAGACGAAACATGGCATTTCTTAGTTTGACACTCACTGGGTGTAATGGTAGGCAGTGGGCCTAACCGGCCCAACGGGGCTTTGTTAGGTCAGAACCGAGCATAGTATGCATGAAGTGTGTCGGAACTGAGCTAAGAATGTTTGAGTTTAAGTTTGGGCATAGTTTTTTTAAATATATTTAGTAAATTATATTTATAAAGAAAAACATCACCACCAGTGCAATATTTATTAATATAAGGTCAAGCGGCATTTACAAGCAAAAATGGAACAAGTCTTACATGAGAAAATGGAAAAATGTTCCAAAAAGATTAAAAAACAAAACTTATAATATGTGCTAAAAAAATAAAATTGTTGACACCCAATTTTGCTTGGTCGTAACTTTTTATCTTAGTTCTAGGTTAGGAAAATTTAGTTTAGGAGGATTTTGTTTTGTAAGGGACAATTTGGTTTTTTTTCCCTATGTTATTAATTTTAGGAGTTTAAGATATTAATCTAAGGTAGAAATAGGAATTAATTTAGTTTAGGTATTAATTTGGAGTCCTAAAGGTCTTGTAAGGTCAATTTAGGTAAAATGAAAAAGTTTGAGTTGAAACTGAAGGTTTTTAGAAGATCCTAGGCAAAATTGGAAAGTTTGGAGCAAATCTAGCAAAATCTTGAAGTTCTGGGAAAATCTAGTTATTTTTACAAAGCGTTAGACTAATTTGACAAATAAGGCAAAAGTTGGCCTAGATTGCAATTTCGCTAAAAATGGGGGCCAGATCAGCATCCTAAGAGTTTTGTTGGACTGAAACTAATATTTTGGGTAAATTATGTCCTAATCTCTTCAAATTGAACTTGAATGAGTTTAAACTTCAAAAAACCCTAGTTAATCTCGCCTAAAGACCCCATAGTATAAATATGGGTCAGCACTTAAAGGAAAAAGGGAAGAAATTGGCTGAACCTAAGCCCCTAGCAAAAAAGGTGTAACTACAACCTAAGTCCCCTGCTTTCTTGCTACTTATCCCCAGAGCCCTAATTTCTCCTTGAGCCACTACAACCCTTGGAATTTCCAGCCCCTTGTCCGACTCCACCAACCACCACCGTTGACCCTCTTCAACTGCCCCTGCGCCTCACCGCACGTCACGCACTCACTCTAGGAACCATCCTGCCGTCATCCATGCTTAATCGAAGGAAGATCATGTCACACCCCCCACTCCAACCGTTGAGATCGTCAACCACAAACGCTGCAGACCGCCATTCACTTGTCTCCTTAGGTCACCTCCTCCACAGTAAATCCCAGGACATCAATCGCCAATTCATCTTAAAGTTGATAATACATGAGTATTATTTGTTAAGCTAGATAATGTAATTTACCTTATTTTTTAGAAATTGAAAAAAAAATAAATTAAGATAATCATAAAATACTTAACAAATTTCAAAGATCTGTTCTTTGTAGATTTGATAAAACCCCGAAACGAATAATTTGTTCAAATCTGATAGATCTGATAAGATTTACGGATTGAACAAGATATTTCTTTTCAAATTCTTGGCGGATTTGATAAAATCCTGATATTTCAAGGATATTTAAGATTCCATATCTGATTGATCTAATAAGATTCATGGTTTTGGAATTAAATCGATTAAAAATTAAACATAATTAAATAAAATTCATAAAAATCTTTTTTTTTATCAAAGATTAGATAAGGAAACAAAGATTTAGGAAAAAGATAAAACTTAACCCTATGGTACCAATTTTCAGGCACTATAATAAAGTTATTTTAGTGTAATTGACTTACGATCTCAGAATTTCTCGTAGACCATAATAGGTATCCAATCAACCTAAGTGAAATTAATTGGTGGCAACTCCTAAAAATACATTTCTACAGCTTAGTGACTCTATTGGGGACGAGTCTAGCCATAAGAGAAGTTTGGCTTTCCTCTTTTTCGTTCTTTGTTTGTTTCTTATCATATTAATTTGATGTGTTATTTGTTTTTTTATAGGTTCCAACATGCACACACCTTGGCATGCATAATGAGTTCAATACCCAAGCTCACTCTAACGAAGTCTTGCAAACACCCAGGTTAGGCTTGTGTTTGAGACAATACTTTCCGTGTTTTCTCTAATCTTTAGTTGTAAGTAGTGTTTCTTGAGTGTGACGATAGTTACCCCATAGGACCATGAAAGCTATGACTTGAATTAATCCTTGCTCACGTAACCCTTATAGGTGAGGAATTGGGCCTTTTCTAATCTGATAGGACTTAGTAAGAGGGATTCAAGAACCAACCCATGACCTTTTCTCCAAAAAAACCACCTATGCATATAATGACCATAGACCCTTCCACTAGGATATCCATAACAAGACACGCATTGTTTAGTTAATTTGCTTCATTGTTCTCGAAACTTATTTTATGTTATAATACCAATCTTATTATTGTATGTTATTATACCATTGTTGCTAACTCTTTCGCCATTATACCATTTTTGTTGCTTTGATTTGTGCACTTTTGCTTAAATTACTTATTCTCTTTATGTTGTTCTTTTTTCATGGTTCTAATTTTTCTTCTTATTTTAGCTCATATATTGTTTGCCTATACTAATTTTGTTCTAACCTGTTACTAACTTTACTCTTTCCTTGCTCTTTTGTTTGCTCAAGGAAACTTTTTCTATGCATCAAAATCATATATCAAGCCATACTCATGCATAACTTTCTTGTCAACAATGGCTTTTGAAGTTTCATGGTTGTAGATAATCAAGCTCATTCATTGCATACATACATCAATCTTCACTTTCGTGCATTCATACTATAAAATGATCACTTGATTTAAGGTGTAATATTTTCATCCCAAGTCGGTGAATCCACAAACAACATTGAGTAAGGCAAACACAATCTTCAAAGAGACCTTATGCAATTCTTGGATAAAAAAAATTTCTATGCCCCTTCTTATGGATAAGAAAAAACATCATTTTGAGAAGAATTTTTAAGCTAGATCCAACCTAGAGGTCTACACACATTCGTGAATGACAAGGAATCCTTCGAGTGGAATTGTATCTTTGAGAGTTTGCCAAAGTAACTTAATAGTAAAAATCTCCTAGATTTAATCCAGAATCTAGGGTGTAGTCTTTGTTAAATGGACATCTGTTATTTTTTTTCTTTTTCAATGAGGAGATGTAACAAGTGCATTTAATTGCTTTTCAATAAAAACCCACATTTTACTTCCATTTCACCATTTTCACCATTATACCATCCATTTCACCATTTTGCCACTATGCTTTTTTTTATAAAGGAACATAAATCTAACAATGCTACTCATTTGTGAAAATGAAAGTTAAGGGAGATTTGATGGTGGTGATCCTAAAAATGCTGTCTAATCTAGTGAGAAAAAACTTAAATGTTGCACCTCAATTTTCATCATACAAAAGCAAAAAGAAGCTCACAGTGGTTATCAGCATCATTGTAAGAAATTCTTGGTTAGCTTCTGAAGAAGACAACCATCATATTAAATGGCTTTGGTGCCATCCCAATTCACATGAATGCTTAACACAGGAAAAAGTTCTTAATTCTCCATAACACAAGTTTTAAAAAGGAAAGAAGTTCATCCCTTCCATCAAAAGGCAACAAGGAAAATTCAAAAGAAAGGACTAAAAGTAAGCACAAGCAGCTAATGTCACTTGAGTCATCTCGCTTAAAGAGGGCTATCTAGTTTGTCATATGTCAAAATCATAGCTCACAAAAAAAAAGGAAGAAAAAGGTATAAGCTCACTAGGTTGTTAGTCTCCAACACAACCTAGGCCAAAGTTAGAGCAAAAGAAAGAAAATGAATGAAAAGAAAAGAAAAATAAAAAGTGAGCTATGAATTCTAGACTGAAAACCTACAGAGGCAATTAAAAAATAAAGGCAACCTTCAAAGCAATATTACATATATATTGCGAGAGTTTGGGGGCAACAAATGATGTCTAACTTTCTAGAAAATGTGGTAAATTTGAGGTTGTTACTATCAAATTTTTTAAGGCAATCAGATATACTCATGAGTGGCATTAAAAAGCCATTCTTTCACACCATTCAAACTTTCCTTAACCTAACACTTGCCTCTTGATATCATTTTCATTCATTTAAAAGGCTACTATTTTGAAACCTATTTCTAACTTTTTGCCTTGTGCATTTTGCATCTTTGAGTTGGAAATGGAAAGAATAATAGAACATTTAAATCAAATACAAAGGTCGTAAGTTATTTTGTCAAGCTCTACAAATGGATGAAAGTTTTCTTTAAGGCTAAACCATTATTCATTAATGTGTGTGGGTCAAAAGTGAAGAAACAACTTAAGAGTATTCTCAAAAAGGCACATTTCTTAGATACACTGGGCGCATTAAGCATTGGACACTAATATGGTCACAAAATAGCAAAGGATGCCCATTCTTGGATTATGATCCCTAAGGTGAGGTAAGGAATCACAAGCAACTTAAAAAGGAGGCCAAGGGAAGTAAATATGAATCTAGACTAAGAGTTACTCATCTCTCATGCATCACAATTTTCATAAAATCTATGCATTTCACCTATTAAGGTTCTTACTTTTTGAGTCATTCATCATGAGCAACATGACCATCATGCATAATGCATATACTTTTTTAAACAATTTTAAAGACAGGTCTTATGAAGGGTAGTTTGAGGAATATCCACAAGGTTCTTTAAGAAGGAAACTCTTATGACACATAAGTTAGAGGCATTATAGCTCACAACCAAGCTTGGTTATCAGGAACCGGTTCAATTTTCAAAGGTAGCAACCATTAAAGGTGGGTTTCATTAAGGTAAGACCAAAGGACACTAACATGGACATTCAGCAAGGAGTTTTCAAAGATCGAGATTGAGGTAAGTTTTCACTATCAAAGAAATCATCGTATATTTTCATACTTAGGGGGCAAAATTTGAAAGGTTGTCATCCATGAGTTATCATAGCATCATCATCTCAAAGGCATTTTAAAAAAATTCTTTTCTTAAAGCATTTTTCCCAAAGATCATTTCATGATGTTTTTAAAGATACTTCAAAGGCATCTCAAGACAAAGACAAGCTTCATTTGAAAAATTCACTCATTTTTTGAAATTCCATACATTTAAGATTCACTACTTTTATAGAATCTTTAACTTTTTTCTTTACATTCACATAATTTGTTGAATTTCTCATTTTTAAGATTCACTCATTTTGTGGAACCTTTGGTTTTTTTTTTAAATTCACTCATTTTGTGAAATTTCTCACTCTCAAGATTCACTCATTTCATAAAATCATTGACTTTTTGAAATTCACTCATTTTATGAAATCTTTCATTTTAAGATTCATTCATTTCGTAAAATCTTCAAATTTTTGAAATTCACCCATTTTGTGGAATTTCTCACTTCCAAAATTTACTCATTTTCTGGAATTTTTGCCTTTTTTTTTAAAGTCATTCATTTTGTAGAATTTCTTACTTTCAAGATTCACTCATTTTGTGGAATTTCTCACATTCAAGATTCATTCATTTCATGGAATTTTTTGTTTTTTGAAATTCACTCATTTTGTGGAATTTCTCATTTTAAAATTCACTCATTTTATGGAATCTTTAGCATTTTGAAATTCACTCATTTTGTGAAATTTCTCACTTTAAGATTTACTCATTTTGTGGAATCTTAGGCCTTGTTTTTTAAATTCACTCATTTTATGGAATTTCTTACTTTCAAGATTCACTCATTTTGTGAAATCTTTGAGTTTTTTTTATAAATTTGCTCATTTTGTAGATTTCTCACTTTTAAGATTCACTCATTTCATGGAATCTTTGACTTTTTGAAATTTACTCTTTTTATGGAATTTCTCTCCTTTAAAATTCTCTCATTTTGTGGAATTTCAGCCTTTTGAAATTCAATCATTTTATGAAAATTTTCACCTTCGAGATTAACTCATTTTGTGGGATCCCTAACTTTTAAAAAAAAAATTCACTCATTTTATAGAATCTTCAGCTTTTTTAAATTTACTCATTTTGTAGAATTTCTCACTTTCAAGAGGCTACTTATTGTGCGGACCTTATCTTCAACCTTGCCATTTGAACATTTCGGCTGGCTCATTTTGTCCATGATCTCTCATTTTAAGATTGAGTACTGATTGCATGCGCCTGGCTTATGCCATAAGCCTACCTTCTACTATATAACTATTGTCACTTCAACCCCTACCTATTAGAAACTAACATTCGGCAGACGCGCTACAATTTCTATGAAATTACGAGCGTGCCACCGTATGAAAATCCAAATCTCTCGAAATTACATCTCATGCCATCCAATAAATATCTGAGCGCGAAACCCGATACATTTCAACTTCTCCGAGAAGCTTCTGTTCCGTCGTCGACGAATCCTTGCATACTGTTCCATTCAGACACTAAACTCGGTTTTCCGTTGAAACGCCGGACAAAATCTCTGCCCTAGCCGCTAAACTTCCGTCGTGAAAAAACAAGCCGACGATAAACAACGATGAAGACATCGCAGGAAGAAGAAACGCTTAGTGAGCAACTGTAAGTACATCTAACCTGTTGCATCTTCCATTGTTTGTCGTTCTTTCGCACCATAAATGTATTTAATCCCTGCAGAAAGTCGATAATCAGAGCGACAAAAAAGAGAAAAGCTTCTGAACAAGGGAAACAAGAAAAACAAAAGAAAATCAGACCGGCTGCAAAAGACGAACTACAAGAATCTACGAGGAGTAAAAAAATTGGAAAGAAGTCAAAAGAAATCAAGAATCAAAGGTATCTCTCTTTTTTGTTCTTTTAACGGTATAGGCCGTATGTTTCTCTATGTTCTTCAAATGTGAATGTGTTTGTTCTTTTGAGGAGGTTTGTGCGTCTTAGGTCTCTGTGTTTTCTTAAAGTGCCTGTTTGTTCTTTTTGGTGTGTTTGTTCTGTTAGAAGGCTTACAACAGGCCTGTTTGTTCCTTTAGAAGCCATTGTTGGTTCTTTTGTTCTTACAGCAGCCCTGTTTGGTCTTTTGTGTGTTTGTTCTTTTAGAAGTGCCTGTTTGTTCCTTTAGAAGGCATTGTTGGTTCTTTTGTGCTTACAACTGGCCTGTTTGTTCATTTAGAAGGCATTGTTGGTTCTTTTGTGCTTACAACAGGCCTGTTTGTTCTTTAGAAGGCATTGTTGGTTTTTTGTTTTACAAGTGCCTGTTTGTTCCTTTAGAAGCATTGTTGGTTCTTTTATGCTTACAACAGGTCTGTTTGTTCTTTTGTGTGTTTGTTCTTTTAGAAGTGCCTGTTTGTTCCTTTAGAAGCATTGTTGGTTCTTTTGTGCTTACAACTGGCCTGTTTGTTCTTTTGTGTGTTTGTTCTTTTAGAAGTGCCTGTTTGTTCCTTTAGAAGCATTGTTGGTTCTTTTATGCTTACAACAGGCCTGTTTGTTCTTTTGTGTGTTTGTTCTTTTAGAACTGCCTGTTTGTTCCTTTAGAATGCATTGTTAGTTCTTTTGTGCTTACAATAAGCCTGTTTGTTCCTTTAGAAGGCATTGTTGGTTATTTTGTGCTTACAACAGGCTTGTTTGTTCCTTTAGAAGGCATTGTTGGTTCTTATGTGCTTACAACTGGCCTGTTTGTTCCTTTAGAAGCATTGTTGGTTCTTTTGTGCTTACAACAGGCCTGTTTGTTCTTTTATGTGTTTGTTCTTTTAGAACTGCCTGTTTGTTCCTTTAGAATGCATTGCTGGTTCTTTTGTGCTTACAACTGGCCTGTTTGTTCCTTTGTTTGTTTGTTCTTTTAGAAGTGCCTGTTTGTTCCTTTAGAAGGTATTGTTGGTTCTTTTATACTCAAGTGTTTGTTCTTTTTTTTTCATTGTTTGCAGGTTATCTGTTACACCCAGGTGCTCTGCATTGCAAGTTCATGAGCTTATGCAAATAATATCAAACAACCCTGAGCAGAAAAATGCTGTTGTGGAGCTTGGGTTTGAAAAGCTTTTCCATCTTCCCGGGATCACTATTAAGCAGGAGCTGATGACATTTTTAATCTCCGCCTTTGACTGCAACTCTTCAGAATAACCTACATGCAGCTCCATTATAAGAGCATATACAACATGCAAAAAGAACAAAGTCTAACACATAAAAGAACATACGCATTTTTAAAAGAACAAACTCTGTAACATAAAAGAACAAAGTCTAACACATAAAAGAACATATGCATTTTTAAAAGAACAAACTATGTAGCATAAAAGAACAAGGTCTAAAGCACAAAGGTACAAACAGTTATGTAGAAAGGTACAAACACTAATGAAGTAAAGAACATAAAAGCCCAAAACATCAGTTCCGTAAAGACAACACTGTTTAAAATAGAAATGAACAAACAGTATTATTAGAAACAACAAACAGTATTCTTAAAAAGAACATATACTAATATAAAAAAGAACATGTACCTTCAACATGAATACCACATGAAATCGCCAGAGAATTGGACAATGCACCCAAATCAGATCCCTCAACAGCAGATATCAAAGACCAAACATCTAATCCACAACCTAAATCACCAGAAACTAAGGCAGAAGGAACTATGCCAAACATTAAAAAAAACAAATCTAACCCTGAAAAGGCAATCCAAATGTGAGCTATAGAAATGAAACACAAATAAATATCAAGAACTCGTTCGTACCTAAGTTAATAGAGCAAATAACGTCGGACGACGGAGCAGGAGAAACATTCAGATATAGATCGATTACAACCCACAAGCAGCAGGCAAACACCGCTATCAAAACAAGAGTTCCGAAAGTTGTCCTTCAACGGCACAAAAAAAGAAACTAAGATCGAAATCCACACCGAAAAACGATCGACGCCACCAGAAACTCGCAAGACAAAGCTAGATGAAGAAACGGAGTAGAAGGAGAAGCAAAGCAACCAATCCACACCGAAGAACGATCGATGGAACCCGAAACTCGCGAGACAAAGCTAGAGAAGAAACGGAGTAGAAGAAGAAGCAGAGCAACTAACTCTCAAGAAACGACAAAAAACCCAAAAAAACAGAAAAAAAGGAAATAGGTCATAATGGCACGGATGTAATTAAGCGAGCCGAATGTCAAATGGCACGGATGTAAATAAGCCAGGCGCATATATGCGCCTGGCGTGGCCGTTAACTAAACCCTTAATTCTCTATATATAAGCTACATTTAATTCATATTTTGACTAAATTACCCCCTCTTGAAAAAGAAAAACCCTACCTCGTAGCCTCTTCCTCCCACTGTCATTCCTCCCACTCCGCCAGTTGACACTTCATATCAAACTTTCTCTGGTTATTTTTCCTCATGCTTCGTTGGTTGATGCTCCATATTGGACTTTCTTTGGCCTATCGTTGCCTTCCGATCGTGATGTTACTGCTTGCCTGTAAATCACACCGTCATCCTCTCCTCCCGATTGTCGTCCCCACGGTGTCGTTGACCTCTAAATCTTAATGTTATTGTTGCCGGATCACGTCGTTCATCGCCTCCGGATCGCGTCGCTCATTGCTTCTATATCGCCGTCGTCACCATTGCCACAACACCACTAATAAGTCACTCCTTCTTTGCCTCCCGGTTGGACTGTTCATAGAAATAACCTGTAGAACTATCTAAGAAGGATATGAAGAAGTGTCTGATACAGTGTGTAGAAATGTTTGTAATAATATGTAAAAGTATTTAATACAGTATATGGAAGTATCTAAAGTAATATAAAGAAAATTTATTATTATTAGAAATTTAAAGTGTATAAAGCAATAAAAATAAGTATCTGAGTGAATATCAAAAAGTGTCCTTAAAATATGTAAAAATGTTTAAACTAACTTATAAACAATTTGTTAGCTTCATAAAATATTTGCTTGAAATAATTAAATAGTTTTACATGAATATATAAGTGTCTAAATAAATATGTAAAAGTGTCTGAACAAACTTATAAACAATTTGTTGTCTTCAAAAAATAACTATTTAAAACAATAAAGAAAAACGTCTGAATAAATATGTAAAAGTACTTAAGCAAAAATATAAAAATGTCAAAAGCAATATCTAAATAATTTGTTTTTCTGAAAAATAGAGATGTGTAAACTAATAAATAAAAAGTGTCTAAATAAATATTTAAATATATCTAAAGTAATATACAAAAGTATATAAAACAATAATTAATATATAAAATCTCTTTTTTTGGGACAACAAATAATAGTGGCCAAACTCTCCCTAGTTTCCTTTTTCTCTTGCCCAGGCGTCTGCGCCGTGGCCACACATCTGTCGCCAAACTCCCTACACTGTCATCATCATCCTCACATCTCACTGTCGTTGTCGGATCTTAGTCGCCACTGTCTCGTAAAGCCCATACACCGCCTTCCCCATCGCCGCCTTATTCTCCGTTTGTCGGATTTAAAGCTAGCCTAAAGCTCCCGCTTTTCCTCTCCTGAACCGGTGTTCTTCGTCTCCCTAATCTGGCGATGCCAGGTTGGGTCTCATCCTTGTCAGACAAAGACTTCGCCTGAACTCCCACTCTTCCTCGCTTGTGCCTGTGTTTTTCGTCGCATCTTTGTCGATCGGAGACTCCGCCTAAAGCTCCCGCTCTTCCTTGACTGTGCCTACATTTTTCATCTCACAAGCTTCGCGACTGGTACTCTGAATTCGATGCGTCTCATCCTTGCTGGAAAACATCATTTGGAGCCGATTGTAGTTGAAGCATATGGAAGAAAGTGAGGATTGCGGCAGCCGGAGGTTTGAGAAGGTTTTGGGAAGACAACGCTTTCTAGGGTAGTGGGTTACATAGAAATTAGCTTGATTGTGAGGGATAAATTTTCTGCTAAGTATAATTACACATATGTTTGCAGTAGCTGATATGTTCGCAATAGCTTTGGTACTTTAGGATTTTGGCTAGTTCAATAGAACAGCCTACTTATAGAAACAAATACATAAAAAGGTCACTAGAAAAAAAAAGTCGGTTTATTCCGTGACCAAATTATATTGAACCATATTTATTTTAGATTATTTCAGATAAAATAGAAATTCTACTCACCTCTAATATGCACAAATGTTGTTTTACTTATTTTATTCCAAGAATTCATTAATATGACAAATGGCATTAATAATATTTGGTTTCTAGATTAGTATGCCTCAAATTAGGAATTGGTGAAAATGACAACTTTTACCCTGGGTGGAACCAGGATTTTGAATTAAGGGGCCAAATTTTGTTTTGGAAATATTTAAAAAATAATGTATTTCTTATATATATATAATAAGAGATTATTTTTGCTTATTTTTAATTTTTTTTACAATAAATATCATTTGAAAGTTTATGTCATGTTTATCTAATATTCACTTGGTCACATATTTTTAGAAAAAAAAAAATTGATGGACTTTTTTTCATACCTAGCTTTAAGAAAATAAAAAATCATTAAAAATAAGTGTCTTTTGTAAAAAAATGCTTTAAAAGTAATTGTTTAGCATTTTAAAGTATAGGGTTTTGATTGGTGTACACAAGTTGAGCAAATAATTCTCATACATAAAACAATCACTAATAATCTTTTGCCAATAATTTTCAACAAATGCAACCTAAGAAACAAACAAAAATAATTAACTAAGAAATCATCAAACTAAGGTAAATAATAAATAAATTATTGTTTTCAAATAGAAAAAAAGAATTTAAAATGACCCATCATAAAGAAGCTAAAAATTAATACATTATTTGTCATAGGATACTAAAAGAAAAACTATCAAGTAATATATTGAATAAAAAACAATTAAAAGAATTAAGCTTTAAGTTCCAATTCTTGTAAAAAGGTAAAATGTTTTGACAATGGCATTTATGGGCAAAATTTGTTTCAAGCAGGAGAGGACTCGCCATATTTGCTTGAATTGTAGGCCCACTAGACACTTAGGATCATGTCCTAAGTCAAAACAATATTCCAGATTCCAACCTAGGGTCCATTAGTATAATCAAGAAGATGCATATTTGTCTTATAAAACTCATGCCTATTAGCCATATCCAATTAATCAACCTTCTCAAGGTAGTTGATGTCCGGAGACGTCTTCGCTGGAGGACATGGTGGTTTCTGGAGGGACTTCTTGAGGAGGAGAACGCCCGAAGTGGAGGTTTCCCAGGGAGTGGAGGTTTCCCAGGGAGTGGTACCTGCAGAGCCCAAAAGGAAAGGTTAGGAGGTCCCCGGGATATTTTTCTGGGGAGGAGCCTCCGACGCCCAAGTTAGTTCTCTGAGAGGTGAAGGAAGGAGAGCACTCAGGGGTTTAGTGGCCTTGCCTGTTCGTATCCTTTCGACTAACTGACCCACCCTTTGCGAGGGGCTGTTCTTTGGTATTTATAGAAGTGTCTGGCCCGTTCAGATCGTGACACGTGTTCGGTCAGATCTGCTGTGTACCTTTGGACACAGGGGACAGGTAGCTGTTTGTAGCCTCTCTCGAGCCTTGGTCCGAGACAGGTTGTGACAAGGCCTGGGCGGCATCGGCGTGTCAGAGCGTCATTTGAGGTGACATGGCGCATCTGTGGGCGATGTGTCAGAGGCTCTTTAAATGCTCCTGTCGTACTCCCGATGTCCTTTGGGCGAGGTCATTCTCTGGGACGAAGACCCTTCTTCGGGAGTTATGTTCGCAGTTCAAGGCGCTGCCTAGCTCGCAGGTTTCACCTTCAGGAAATCCTCTCCTGCTTGTGGCAGCTGGTTCTTCTATCCCGAAGGCGATCTGTTTAATCCCCCGAGGGGGCTGTCTGCACCTTTGGAGCTCTCTGGGGTACTAGGCTAAATTCCGAGCTCGAGGCACTGGAATTCGCCAAGTCCGAGGTTAGTACTAGTGCCTCCCTCGGATGGTGCCAGGCTTCCCGAGCATGCTTTTGATAGGAGGTATGTTCTAGGAGAGGCGATAGTCCTTCGGCTATCACATGCCCCCCCCAGAAGCCGAAGTAGGGACTTTGGCTTTTGTCAGCTTTCGGAGGGTACCCTTCGGGGCTTTATGCATGGTACCTGTGCCGAAGATACACCTTCTGTCCGTAGACGTAGCACAGACTGTCTCTTGGTGTCTCCGAGGTAAC
>SMDT01002382.1:0-39167 GCA_005392925.1 Aquilaria sinensis
TAAGCAGAGGTCATTCACTGAGAGAGATCTGAATATAGTGCCTCCTTCAATGGCCCGAAGTCTATTCTCTATTGTTTCGAACTTTTGAGATTCTCCTTCTTCCTTTGGTAGTGTCTTCTTCTCTTCATATACAGTGTCTTGTTTCAAGTGAACGCTAGCGGACGGACCTGATTCCTGAAACATATTTTCTTGAACTGAGATCCGTTGTGGGGTGAATCCCGGAGGATAAGTAAGATCTTGTAATTCTTTGACGGGAACTTGAGTTGCTTTCCCCTTGATTAGCTCCATCAATTGTCTCATTTGTTCGGCCATGCTTTCTATCTTGGACTCCATATCTATGAGACGTCCTTCGGTTTGTTCTGCCATTAATCTTGTTTGGAGCCGAGTTGAATATCGGTGTTGAGGTCCAATTTTACCTTTTTAAAGTAAGATTTATTTTATTAGATTCTATGTGTATGTGATTGATGTAATGCATGTATGCAATGAATATTGTAAGTACTCGGTGATAGAAGGACTATAGTGGAAATTCTCAATTACATTCACAAGAGGATTGTTTCTTAAAAGAAACAGCCCAAAGTACAATATTGTTTTCTGGCTTTAGAAATAAACTCCATCATTTTTTGAACAGTTAATGATGGAGTAGGACAGCTCAGTTCTTCTAATTCTTTAGCTTCTTCGCCAATCTGTTGGGCTTGCTGTATAACTTTCCTGACTTCTGCCAAAAATACTTGTAGTTGATCTTGAGAAAGTCTGTATTGATCTTCCCAATATCTTGCTCTCATCTCTTTTTGATCAGTTTCCTCAACCAATTGAGAGATGATTTGTTTTTAGCATTCAATTTTTTCTTCAAGGTGTTGTGCTTTGTGACTGAGCTGTTGCATATCGAGGAGCATTCTCTTGTTCTTCTCCTTTTCTTCCTCTAATTCTTTTTCAAGCTCTCTTTTTGCCAGTTTTCTGTGAGCCTCGTCGGGTAGCACTATTCCTTCTTTTCGGTTACTTCTCCATTCATAGTAGGCGGTGGGAGAAAGAATAGGGCCGGACTTCAATATGAATAGTCTTTTCCATGCGACTGAAATACCCATTGCGAACTTATTTGACATTGGATCTTCGTGTGAAAATTCCAATTTACTCAGATTGTGCGTCATAGGTATAAACTGCATGGACCCAAATTGTTTTCGTACTTGAGCCGGGGCATAACTTGTTCCTCCCCATATACCTAGAAGAGGAACCCATGGGCAATTGCCACAACGATAGACAACGCGGCTGGAGGTGGACCAGGGGGCTCTCCATTCAATTTGCAATTCAGTGATGTTCTTAAAATAATCAATCCATACTTCCTTACTGTCGTGATGAGTGGATTCATTTTTCAAGAAGGCTTCAATTGGAATGAAGTCTTTTGAAAAGCGATTCCCGAAATTTTGTTTGTCACAAGGAAGGTGGCTCTTGATCCATATGTCGAGGAGGTGAGAACATCCCATGAATTTGCCCCCGCTTTGGCGACAAAAATTCAATGACCTGATGGTTTCACAAAGAATGGCTGAAGTCGGATTCACTTGAGTATTGCAGATTTGCTCGAATAGTGAGATGACATCTCCTTCAATGAATCCGATGATTCTAGGAAATATTACCAAGCCATATATCGCCAAAGCGAAAAGCTTATGTCTTTGATCCTTTTGAGGGAGAGTGTGGCTCAATTGCTTTAAGTCATTCCAACTGATGAATTTTCGATACCCCTTCGTCGAGAATTTGGATTGAAGACTGGAAGCTGGCACATCCAACAGTTTTGCCAGGGCCCGATGAGGCTCAATTCTCCTGTCATAATGGTAAGTCTCCATTGGGTAATCAGACGGCCAACCCAGGAGATTACTGTATTCCTCTATAGTCGGAACAAGATCCATCTTGTTGAAGGAGAAACACCGATAATATGGATCCCAGTACTGTATTAGTGCACGGATAAGTGATGTATCAACGGTGATTTTTAGCAGGCGAGCAACATGGCCATATGTTGATGTGAATGCTTCCCGATCCACGGAGCTCCAACTATTCCATACTCGTAATAGTTCAGTTATGTCGTTCTGATCTATACGGACCGATACTTGATCCTTGAGTTGTACATGAGAATGTGGTGTCAGGGAATCTCCATGAAGCTTTTGGGCCGTTTCGGAGAATTCCATAGCTTCCGGCTGAGTTTACACTATTGTGGCATTCCTAAGATTCATTAACAGCCGTGGGAAGGTATTCGAGAATGTCCATGATAGTGATTCCTTCACCGAATACTTATCTTAATGAATGATATGAATATGCCGGAAAAATGAACAAGGAAAAAAAATAAAGTTAGCAAAAAGTAATACACGGAATCATAAATCTAGCAATATAAGCAAAATGGATAAAAAATTCATGCCTATGGTGATTGGAACCAAGACATAGGAGTTCTTATTGATTGGTTCTATGGTAGAGTGAGGAGTTCTATATGCAAAAGGTGGTTTATCAAAAAGGCCAAGGGTAGTTCCCGAATCCCATCACTAAATTATAGTGACAGCCCAATTCCTTACCCACGAGGGTTTATGTAAGGAAAGGATTAATTCGAGTCGTAGCTTTTCATGGGCCCATGCAGAGACTATCCGTCTCAGGAGGCAATACACTACTTTGCTACTTGAAACCAGTGAAGGCTTGGAGACCATGGTCTCACAAGGACAACAACACCAATTCCGCTTTGAAAGAACGTGTTCGATTTGAGGAAGCTCGGGTATAGAGCTTCATGTCGTGAATGCATAATGCATGTTTACACTAAGTAAATATAACACGTAAATCCACATAAAAATAAGCAAAGCAGAACAAAACAGAATCAACTTTTAGGCTTGACTCACTAACGAGATATCCCCAGTGGAGTCGCCAAGCTGTAGCAACGTGGAATTTTATGGAGTCGCCACCAATCAGTTTTCGCCTAGGTCGATTAGACACCTAAAAATGGTCTGCGAGAGTTCAAGGGTTCGGGAGTACGGTTACGTTAAAATAACTCTATTTTAACGCCCAAAATTGGTACCTTAGTTGATTTTAATTTTTGTTTTGCTTGCTTTTAAATAATTTCAGTTAATTTTCAAACCAGAAATTTTAACTGAATCATCCAGATGTGAATTTTTAAATTAATATGGATTTCAAAATCTTGGTAATTAATTTGTATAAAAATTTTTTTATAATAAACTCGATATTTCCGAACCATGGATTCTATCGAATCACCCGGATACGGAATTTAATGAAATTTTAGTTTATTATTAAATATTTTAATTAATTAATAATCCATATCATAAATTCTGCCGAATTATCCGAATATGGATTTTTATCTTGATACTTAATTTTTATTCATTTTAAAATTTTGTATTTTTCCAAACCATGAATCCTATCGGATCACCCGGATATGGAATTAATTAATATTTAATTTATTGTTAATTATTGAAATTTTTAATTCTTATTTTTATTAATTTAATTATTAATTTGTCATAAATTTTTTTTTATGAAATTTTATATTTTTGAATGATCTTAAAAAAAATTATTTTTTTCTTTCTTTTTTTTCTTTCTTTTCTTTTCTTTCTTTTTCTTTTTTTTTTTTTTCTTTCTTTTTCTTTTGATTGTTTGGTGAAAGATCTTTTTTTTTTTTTTTTAAGTAATTACTTAATTTATAAAGGAACCAAAAATAATTATTTAATTATCTAATATCAAGATTTTTTTTTATTTAATAAAGAAACCAAAGAGTTATATAATTTTCTAAAAAAAAATCTTGATATTCATATATTTTATTTTTATTTTTTGTTCTTTATGTTTTGATAAAAGATTAACCAAAAATTAATTATTTAATTATTTAATATCAAGATTTTATTTATTTACTAAAGAAAACAAAGAGTTATATATTTTTCTAAAAAAAAAAATCTTGATATTCATATATTTTAATTTTTATTTTTTTTCTTTTTTGTTTGATAAAAGATTTTGAAATAGTTTTCTAATTTATAAATCTAAAAATATACATATAATTGATAAGTTTAAAATATATTTAAAGAGAATTTAATTCTTTTCTATTTATTTTTTTTTATTTTTATTTGAAATCATTTGGCTAAGATTTTTATTTGTTTAATAAAGGAACCAAAAAGTTATATTTTTTTATTATTTTAAAAGAAATAAGTAAAATATTACTGGATAAAGAAATAAGTAAAATATTACCCAAAGTTTTTTTATTTTTTTTTATTCTTTTTACTGGATAAAGAAAAATTTAAAGTAACTATCAAAAAAATTAATTTTATTTCTATACTTTATTTAAAAAAAGATATATTTTTCGTTCTCCAAACCATGGATCCTGTCGGATTATTTGGATATGGAATTTAATTTAAGTTTTTTTTGTTTAATTAATTAATTATTAATTTTAATCATAATTTTTATTATTAAGAATTTTATTATTATTTATTTTTTATTATTAATTAATTTTTATTTGATTTTTTTTATTATTTTAAAAAAATTATCTAATCCATAAAATTTTAAAGATATACTTAAAAAAATTGATTTTTGGAATTATCTAATTATGATTTTTTTAATAATTTTTTAATAAAAGGGAATAAATGGTTAACTTTTTGCTGTTTTTTTTAAAAGAAATAAATAAAAATATGTGTTCCAAAAGTAATAAAAGATGGTTGGCTTTTGTTAAAAAATTTATTTTTTGTTAGCCCTAAAAATGAATGGAATAAAGTTAATTATTCACATAAAAAAATTCTTCTTTTAATTTGTTATTATTTAATAATTTATTTTATTTATTTTTTTATGGTTAAAGGTGAAATAAGTGAAATAAGTTTAACCATAAAATAAAATTTGCATAAAGTAAATAAAGGAAAATTAAATGCAAGTAAAGTGGAGGTTTTATTTTTTTTTTTGGTTTGGACATCCATTTAAAAAATAAAAGGTGCATAAATTAAATAACACATGCAAATAAATAAAGAGAAAACAAATAAAGTAAATAAAGGAATATTAAAAGATAATAAATAAATAAAGTGGGGCTTTTTGGTCCATCCACTTAAAAAAATAAAAAAATAAAAGGTATAACCTTCCATGAATAATAATAATAATAATAATAATAATAATAATAATAATAATAATAATAATAATAGCAATAAAAGTTAGTTCGTTAGTAATTAGTTCTGCAAAACTTAAAAGGTTAATAAAATAATGGAAAAATAAAATAATAAAATAATAATAATAATAATAATAATAATAATAATAATAATAAAAGTTAGTTGTTAGTAATTAGTTGTGCAAAAATTAAAAGCTTAGTGACTTATAATAATAATAACAATAATAATAATAAAAGTTAGTTGTTAGTAAAGTTAGTTGTGCAAAAATTAAAGGGTTAGTGACTTATAATGGAATAATAATAATAACAATAATAATAATAAAAGTTAGTTGTTAGTAATTAGTTCTGAAAAAATTAAAAGGTTAGTGACCAAAATGAATAATCATGGAAAGATGAAGGATTAAAACAGGGTTTACCCAAAAAATTAAAATTTGAAATTGGCGGGTCGGGTAACGTTTCCGGCCGAAACGATTTCGTTTCTTTTTCTCTATTTTCTGGCGACGATGACGAAGGAGGACCCTGGGCTGGCTTCGTCGGCGACGGGCTGACGAGGCGGAGGTGGAACGGTGGCCGGAGGGAGAGAGATAGAGGGAAACGGAGAGGGAGAGGAAGAAAGAGAGAGGGACGAACCGGCGGAGGGCGAGACGCGGGGGTGGTTGGCGACGGAGGAGGGCGAGACGCACGGGGGGGTGGTTGGCGATGGAGGAGTGTGAGACGCGAAGGTGTGGTGGCTGGTAACGGAAGGCGAGACGCGCGAAAAACGGAGGTTGACGGATGAGGGAAACAGTGGGCTGAAAGAGAGAAAAGGAAAGTTTTTAGTTTTCTGGGAAGAGGGAGGAGAGGTCAGAGACTGTTTCTACAGTTTTCTCTTTTTTTAAATGGAGCTCTAATCTTGATTTTTTTTCGTGGTTTCTTCACAGATTTCCACCCCTATTTATAGGGGAAGGGGCATTGGATTCCCTTAATTAAAAACAGACTTATCTCTTAATTTGGTAAAATGACAGTTTCAGTCCTTTATGTCTCTTTGACTTTGGGGATGTTCTTGAAACTTCTGATTGAGACAATTTTGTCTTTTTCTGTCAATTTGAGCCAGAACCGTCGGTTTGGTCCAAAATTCATGCGAAAAACTACCAAATGCTCCTGGAACTTTCAAATTTTATCAAATTTTCCCAAAACTTCTTAATTTTGTCATTTTTACCCCAAACTTTTCAATTTTGTCATTTTTTATGGAGTTTTCTTTTTTATTTCATACATACATATATACACACATATATCATTTTTAACTAAACCCTTATAAAACAAAATGTATTTTAAACTAATTAACTTAATTAAAAAAAAATTCAGTAATAATAATATTTTTATTAATTAATTAATAATTAATTAATAATTAATAATTAATAATTTAATTAATTTTTTTTTTTTTTTTGGATATACACACATAGACATTAACTTAACAAAATACCCCTCCCCCAAAACTATTTAATTTAATTTTCTCTTTGTATAATAATTAATTAATAATTTTTTAAATTATTATTTATTTTTTCTAATTTTTAATTAAATTTTTTTTATTATTTTTTTTAAATAAAAAAAAGTCGGACGAAATTGGGTGTCAACACCCACAAATAATCTTTAGCATCAAAAAAAAAAAAATCTTTCATTGTTGATATGACAAATCAGGGGAATGATATTACTAACCAAATAGTTTGCAAAACCTGCATACCAAGAAGAGTTAGAATTATTCAGCACAAACAATTGTTCATCAGGAAATGTTTCTTCGATCGTGGAATCTTTATAAGGTGATGCTAACCTAGATAAATGATCTACAACCACATTCTCAAAACTTTTCTTATCCTTGATCTCAATATCAAATTCTTGCAATAAAAGAATCCATCTAATCAACCTGGGTTTTGCATCATGCTTTGCAAATAAATATTCCATAACAGAATGGTCAGTATATACTATCACGTAAAAACTCGTTAAATATGATTGAAATTTATAAAAAACAAACACAATTGCTAAAAGTACATTTTCAGTTGTTGTATAGTTTCTCTATGCTTCATTCGAGGTTCTACTAGCATAGTATGTTACTTGAACAATTCTATCCTTTCTTTGACCTAAAACAGCACTAATAGCTACATCATTTGCATAACACATTACCTCAAAAGGTAGCTCCCAATCTGGTAGATTAACAATATGGCTAAAATCAACTTCTCCTTTAACACCTTAAAAGTCTACAAATATTTATTTGAGAAGTTAAAAAGTGCATCTTTAACAAGAAGATCACAAAGAGGTTTGGTAATTAAATAAAAATCTTTTATGAATCTTCTATAAAAACCAGCGTGTCCAAAGAACTTCTCATTTCCATGACATTGGTAGGTGGTTGTAATTTTTCAATCACCACCTCATTGGCATTGTCTACCCAATTCCTCTATTAGAAATCTTGTGACCAAGAACTATACCTTCCTGTACCATAAAATGACACTTTTCCTAATTAAGAACTAGGTTAATCTCTTCACATCTTTCAAAACCAAAGACAAATTTTGCAAGCAATCATCAAAATTACAACCAAAAATAGAAAAATGATCCATGAAAATTTCAATGTATCTATCCACCATATAAGAAAATATTGCCATCATGCATCTTTTAGCATGTGCATTAAATAAACCAAAATGCATTCTCCTAAATGCAAAGATACCATATGGACATATAAAACTAGTTTTTTCTTGATCTTTTGGAGTAACTACAATTCGATTATATCTAGAATATCCATCCAAAAAGCAATAAAATGTATGGCTTGCTAATTTTTCTAACATCTTATTAAAGAATGACAATGAAAAATGATCTTTTCTAGTGGATGCATTCAATTTCTATAATCCATACAAGTAGGAATAAGTTCATTATACTCATTTTCTACCACAGTCATACCTCATTTTTTAGATACTACTTGAACTGGATTAACCCATGAGTTGTCAAATATAGGATAAATGATACCTGCATCCAAGAGTTTTAACACTTCAGCTCTTACCACTTCCTTCATTTTGGGAATTAGATGCCTTTTGTGGTTGCATAGTGGGCTTATAAGTCTCATCCATCAAAATACTGTGCATGAAAATAAAGGGATTTATGCCCTTTATATCTAAAATGGTCCACCCTAAAGTCATCTTATGTTCCCTTAGCATTCTCAGAACTTTGTCTTCTTGCAAATCTGCCAAGAATGAAGAAATAATTATATGTAAGTTCCTAATACCTTCTAAAAATGCATATTTCAAATGAGAAGGTAAGTGTTTCAGATCAAGAGTAGTGGGTTTCTCAATAGAATGCATTAGTCGAGATGAGCTTTTCCTAAGTTCTTCTACACTCTGCCTTGTGAGCAAATGGTAATATGGATTAGCATCCAAATAGGTAGAAAAAATGTTCACTTCTTGAGCTGTTGATTTTTTGGTACCTATATTAAGAAGACATAGCTCTAAAGAATCATCAGAAGGATTAATCTCAAAATTCTCATCCACTAGTTGATCAACAACATCAATATGAAAATAAGAAACACTTTCTTCTAGATATTTCATGGCTTTAAACACATCAAAAGTGGCTTGTTCATCTTGCATCCTAATTATCACTTGACCTTATTGAACATCAAATAAAGTTCTAACTGTAGCTAAAAATGACCTATAAAAAAAAAAAAAGAAATTTCCTTGTCCTCTTCCATGTCCAACACAAACAAATTAGTAGGAAAAATAAATTTATCCATCTTAACTAACATGTCCTCAATGATTCCTTTAGGATAAATTATTGACTTTTTAGCTAACTGCAATAAAATTATTATAGTTTTAACTTCACCAAGACCCAATTTCTTCAAATTTGATGGAGCCATTAAATTGATACAAGCTTCTAAATCACATAAAAATTTATCAAATTTCAAAGTAATAATACAAGGAATAGTAAAACTCCTAGGTCTTTCAATTTCTGTGGCAACTTATGTTGAATGATGGTTGAGCACTTCTTAATAAGCCTTACAGTCTCATATTCCTCAAACTTTCTTTCGTTGGGGAGAATGTCTTTCATGAACTTGGCATAACTAGGCATTTCCTTCAAAGCATCTACAAAAAGAATGTTAATGTGCAACTTCTTAAAGACTTCAAGAAATTTAGAAAATTGCTCACCTAAATTTTTCTTTTTCAATCTTTGGGGAAAAAAAAGGAAGGAAATAAGTCTTAACAAAAGAATGAATAGAGTTAGAAGCTCCCTATTTTGGCTCTGTTTTCTCCTTTTTCTAGCTATTAGTTTTCTTCATCCTTTTCTCCATTTGAATGCTACTCATCAATTTGTTTACCTTTTCTTGAAGAACTTTCCCACTCCTCATTGTAATTACTTGAACTCGCTCATTAGGGCTCTTCTCAATATAACTTGGAAGTGAACCTAGAGCTTTCTCAGCTACTACTTGAGCTAATTGACCTACTTGCATCTCCAGATTATGAATTAAAGCTTGGCTAGATTGCATAACTTGATTAATCTTTGCATCCATCTATTTCATAGTTGCCTCATGATTAGCAAGATACTACATCATTAATTCTTCCATAAATGACTTTTTATCCTCTACAACCGATGTTGATGTTGAATGTGATTAGAATTGTGGCCTTTACTGCTATTTAAAACTAGGTGGTTTACTTGGTTTTGGGGCACTCTAATCTTTCCAAGAAAAATTAGGATGATTTCTCCAACCAAGGTTGTAAGTGTTTGAGAATGGGTCATTTGTAGCCTATTTATTTGGAAAACCTCTTCCAAAAAAATTTTGATTAGGTATATGTATCCCCTCAGTAAAATAACAAGAATTTTCATGAGCTCCCCCATTGTTCGTCATTAGCTTTATTTTCTTGGTTAACTCAGTTATTTGCATAGCCAAGTCATGTTGAGAAGATACTCTATGAACTGCAGCTCTTCTTCTTCTTGTAGCTTTCTATTAAGAGTTAGTAGCTAGCATCTCAAAAATATCCCAAATTTTTTCAGCAGTTTTATCTATCGTATAGCCACCTACAATAATATCAACAAGTGTCTAAGAAGTAGCATTTAGTCCATCATAAAAGAATTAAACCTGAAGTAGCAAAGAAAACTAATGATGTGAACACTGGTTCAAAAGCATGTTGAACCTATCCCATGCCTTATGGAATGACTCTCCTTCCATTTGTGCAATAACAAATTTTGTTTCAAAGATCAATTGTCTTCTCTAGGGAGTAATACTTAGTCATGAATTTCTTTTTTTTTTCCGTACTCTGTTTACCGGACAAGTTTTTTTTTTTAATTTCATGGTCCAAAGGAATCAATTTAGCGTTCGTGCAACTCTTTGACATGTAAAAGTTCATAAACTATCTGCATACTCAAGAAAAAGAAGTACTAAGGTAAATCAAGATAAAAGAAACAAACCTAACCAAATAAACTAAAATAAAATAAAATGATAATGATAATGATAATAAACAATCAAATGTAGTCATTCTCTAACAACGGCACCAAAAACTTGATAAGGCTAATCCTGTAAGTGCATAGGGTTAGTTGTAGCAAGTTTTAATCCTTAGGATAAACTAAGGTATTGATCCCACAAGAAACAAATATTTAATTGTTTATGAAGAATAAACAAAATAAGTTCAGATTTTAAGGGAGTAAAATTAACTAAAATTAAACTAAGATTAAACTAAACCAATGACAAGAACAATGAACTGGGAAGAAAATAATTATGGGATAGTTAAGGTTTGAGTTTCACTTAGCTGAAAGTCTTCCAATTAATTATTTGAACAAGTTTTTAGTTACCAACAATCACTCCTAGTATTATAACTCTCTCTCAAGCAATTGTAACATGCTCAATTAACCTACAATGATATCTTGATCTTTCACACAATTAATCAAACTCATTAAGTTCAAATTGTCAAATTAATAAATTACAATAAATTGGTATATATCTATCCTAATTCTTGTAACTTTATTTCCCTAGTGCACGGATCAAATTTCACCTCTTGGTTCTTTATTCAAATCCATAAGATAAATTATCTATGATGATCAAAGATAGACAATACTTATTACTTCAAAGGAAATAGACCAAAACAGAAATGTAAATAATAAAATGAAATAATTCAAGTAAGCTGCATCCTTAACCTTAGTATAAAAATTTAGCCTCTCATGCTAGATTCAAAAACAATATCCAATAATCTCATGAAAGAAAAAGAACAAAATAAGACATGGAATATCCAAGTCCAATTAGAACGTAAAGGAGTAGAAAGAAAAATTAAACCAATTTTGTTTCTTCCTCCCTTGTCTGCTATTAATTTCGACTTTTCTCCTTGGGTGCAATTGCACTTCTCTTTTGATTCTCTCTTCTGTCTGATTTGTTCCTACTCACCCTTTCGATTCATAGTTCGTCTGTTTTTTCTTCTCCCATATGGCAGTTATCTTCCCTTTTTAATCTATCTCATGTTCTTCTCCATATTCCTTAGGGTTTAAATGACTAGAATACCCTTAACTTAAAATGTATTATAATATTATAAAAAGGGTATTTTAATCAGCTAAGAGAAAATTTATTCCAATTTTGGCTGCACCTTTTGCTTTATAATTTCTTGTAATTTAATCATTTTACTCCATAAAAATCTAATCAATTTTTTTGGCAAGCTCTCTTACATAAATAAAATAAAAATTGAACAAGTGAAATAAATAACTTAACTATAATAAAATTAACCCAAAATAGGTATAAAAATTAACATATAAATTAAGTTGAACAAATCTTCTTGAAGAGGGAGGGAATGATGTAAACCTAGAGAGCACCCCGAGCTCAATGTTGAGCTCTTGAAGCACACCCTTAAGCTTGGCCCTTCAAGGAGGTTTTTACTTGGGAGGATGCTACACTTTGGAGTTTTATGAGCTTAATTCCTTCCATTCATGTATCTTGGAGCATATAGGACCGGCAACTAATGGAGGCAGTGGGCTTCCTAAGCCCCTCTATGTGTACCCGAGAGCACCCAATGGAGTCCTTATGGTTTGTTCAAGTTTCAAGCGACCTGAATTAGTCCCTACATGTATTTTATGCAAGTTATATGATTTTCAAGCCAAGGGAGTACCTACAAGCTAACGGAAGTTGCATGTTCAAAGATTTGTTCCATTGTGCTCAAAAGGAGTAAAAAAAGAGCTATTCAAGGGGAGCAATGAATTTGCTGCATCTAGAGGTTGCAATGACATATTTTTTAATATTTTTGAAGTGGAATAAGCTTGGAATATGGCCAGGAATAGCCATGAATCACAAGGAAGGAAGCAACTTTGTAAAACACGCCTATAACACATTTTGTGAACTTATGAGTGAAAGTTGTGCATTTACCAACTTAGGGTTTGAGTACAACAAAAAAATACATATTTTTCTTTATTTTAATTAGGATTTCTTATTTTATTATTATCCCTAAGTGTGTAGTATTAATATTCCTAGTTATTCTAAGTATTTTCCAACTAGGTCACCTAGTGCAACTAGGTTAGGGTCTTTCTAGTGAGTTATGTGTTACCACCTCAAAAAAATGTTAGAATTACAAGTGTGGCATAATGGCTAAGAACCATTATATTGTATAATTCTCTTTATAGTGATTAAATTATGAGGGATAAAAGGTATAATGAACACCTCCTTAAAAGTGTTCCAAGTTGGTAACTTTGCCTCCAAGAAAAGCCTTAAGGATTGCTTGTTTGTCAAGCAACCTATGGACTTTTTTGTAAGGTTTTAGAAATTCGGGTACTTAATTATAAAACTCTCAAGAAAGAGCTTTGGAGAGTTTTGAGAAGAATATGAATAGTATTAAAGTGCTATTGAAGGACCAAATTGCTCATGGAAGACAAGTTTGGACAAAGGAAACACTAAAGACATTAAGGACCTAAATGTCCTAGTGTAAACCTTAAGGTGTTCAAGCTTTTGACTTAAGTCAAAATGGAGCAATTTGGAGTTTTCCTACCTAGGGAGGGGTGGCTATGGCTTGTAAATGGGTCAAAAATGTTGGGCACATGTGTACCAATAAGTTTAAGACAAAGAAACCATGCTTATGGGCAAAGAAAATGACATAAAGCATGATTAAGGCTAATAAGGGTGTTTAGTGCCTTAAAGCTAATTTAAGAAACCTAACTTGAATTTTCTTCTCCCATATTCAACCCACATAGCCACCACTCTCCTCTATACTTCTTCCATAGCTCCTCCTTAACCACCATACCTCCAAGATTGAAATTAAAGGCAAAAGGAAGCAATTGGAAGCAAACTCAAGCTATTACTTGAGTACTTCAATGATCAAGCTTGATTTTCGGCCTACCCACTTTGGTAAGGGTTCTCTCGCTCTCATGAGTTATTTTTTGTATTTTCAAGCAACCATGGAGCTAGGGCTAAGCTTGGAAGAGAGCCATGAGCTTGATGAACCAAGCTTAGTGAGAGGAATGCACTTATTGAAGGTTTTGTGACCTAGTGTGAAATGCACGAAAATGGCAATGAAATGAGGGTTTCTAAAGCCCAAAGTTAGTACTAACTAGTGTTAAAATCATCCTAAGACCAATTATTAGCTTGAGGAGGGTTGCCATAGTGATTTATTTATGTTTATTGCATGTTTTATGGACTAACCTATGGTTTATGTTGCTGCTGCATTTCATGTGTTTGATGGTTGCGAATGGTTGCTGCATTTGGTTGCTATATCTTATATATGTGCATTGTGGTTTTTTGTTTTAGTGTCTTTGGGTACAGGTTTTGATGATAATTACATTGTCTATTGAATCCAAGTGCTACCCTTATTAAGTTTCTTAATAAAACTTACTCCCCTCAATTCTGTCATTTCAGGTCCAACTAAAAGATCATCTTCAAACTAACCCTTATGGTTTGAGTTTTGCCTTGAATTTTCAGGTACTTTTCCATATGTCTAATTGTGATCTAGAAATTTTAATGATTTTAAGAGCACATTTGGTATTTTTAATGGTGGTGCTTATTGTGTTATGCAGCAGCTATCCAGTATCCTGTTTTGGAGTCCATTATGGCTCAGGCACTCCTGTAACTAAGGGTGTATATTTAGCTGAGTTAAGACCATTATGTAGTGCACATATGCATGTACATTTAGGGCCAATTCGTTTCGTCTAAAGTTAACTGACTTTTTTTAACTTTTTTCATCTTTTTTACGTGAAACCAATTTCATTTGAAAGTCAATGTTATGTAGATGCAATAATCAATTTGAAAGTAAATTTTTAGGATGTTGTTAAATTTTTATGAATTTTTCTTTTTTAAGACTTGAAACTAGAAAAATTCATAAAAATTTAGTAAGATTATGAAAATTATATTTTTAATTGATTATTGTAGCTACATAATATTGACTTTTAATTAAAATTAGTTTCAATTAAAAAAAATGTAAAAATAAGAAAAAGTCATTTTGTAGTCAATTGGCTAAAGTTGAAACGAATTGGGTGTTAGTGTATGTAAAGTAAGACAAGTATGTGAACATTTGAGTAATGTTTTGACTATGTATGTGATGTGGTGCAAAGCTGCCTAAGTGCGAATGATAAGCTACTTACTTGTAAATTTTGTTTTAGCCACATAAAATTGCTAGATGCAAGAGCATGTAATTCCTATGTGTATTGGACATGCATGGGATAGCCTTGGAGGGATTTCCCCTTGTGAATGAAGTGTTTGCACACTTATGAAATTTTGTATGGGCAAAATGATTATAAAATGACTAGAATTTTGACTCTGCACTCAAATTTCTATAACTCTATGTGTAGAATGAATCTTGGTATGAAAATTTGACCACACCTAAAGGACATATTGATGTTTAACTGGGCTTTGGAATTTTGGAATTTGAAGCCTTGTAGCCAAATATATGACATTGCAAAATTGGCTAAGTTACTATTCATTTGATCAGAATTTTGTAACTAATTTAAAAAATCCATAACTTGGTCCATAGGTGGGCTATTGATGTAAAAAAAAAATGCTTGGTTTGATCTAAGCCTCTACTTGATAATGGAGTAAAGAAAATAGGGAGTTATATGGCTAGAATGATACAGTTTATTAGTGGAAGTTACAGATGCAAAGACTAGTCACTAGAACTTAACAAGATTGCCTAATGTGTGGAAGCCAAAACTAAGACTTGTGCTGTGTTTTCCTTCTTAGCTGCCATAGTGTGCATAAATGTAAATATGTGTATTATGGTTAGACCAATATGCATGTATTTACATAGTGCTTAAGAGGGTCACTTGAGTATGTACACTAGAGGTATTGTTCTGATGACTTACAGTACACACCAATCCCGGGAGTTTAAATGCACAGTTTTGGCACTATAACTGGATTACCCTAAAGTAGGTAACATTATGCCTACCTGCCCTTATTCTTATTTAAAGGATGGTTTTCTTCATGTAAAAATAGTCTTTTTAAGAATAATTCAGCTTGAATTAGTGTGACAATTTGTCCACATTTCCTCTTTCTTTTTCTACATAAAACTGAGAAGGATATTTTAGTGTAGTTCTTCAAATTTCTTCTAGTTTCACTTTTGCAATTCCATCCTCATTCCATATTTTGATTCTAACTTCTTTTGTTTCCTTCTCTATCAATTTTTTGGTTCAATTTGGGGAGTTGGTAACATCAATTGAAACTTGCACAAGATCTTGGGGTCATGTGTCCATCATTGCTGCATACACCCAAGTAATCAGAATTATCTGATCAGTCTCTAAATCTGTAACTTTTGTATCTATCCAATGCTTGTGCATTTAAGAAACTTGAATATTAAGAAAGCTATTCCCCCGCTAAGCCTCCTGACAATCCTTTAGGATAAATTTCATTAAAAAAAAGATGATTTTATCAATAAATGTTTGGTTCTTTCAAATATAGAAATTAAAAAAACAGTAACGTGGAAGTTATAATGACACCTGCGATGAGCATACTTTTTTCATTAATTAATGTAAAATAATTATGGATTTAATGCTTATTTCTTCTTATTTTTTTATCTCAATGGTATTTTTTTTTTATTTTATAGAATAATGGCTATTCAATTATGGAATATTGGTATAAAGATAAACACAACTCAATTCTCAATGTTCTTGTAGTAACTGAAACTTGCTTGAACTATTTATCCTCTCTCTTAGATGTCAATTATGGATTCAGTTTGAGTACTGTTTCTCCCATTTTTTTTTAATACAGTAGTTGGTTATGGTGACTATGATGACTTAGGTTATTGGTTATGATGCTTAGGTGCTATATACTTTATTAAAGTAATAGATTGTAATTTGTTTGTGTTGTTTAATTAATGATATTTTTTGCTATTAAAAAACTGATTTACCTTAATTATCTCTATATTCATAGGCAAGAAGATGGAAATACCTGAAATTTACCATCCAAATGACTTTTCATTTTTAGATATGATTTTTTTAAAAAAAATATAACTTACATGAGTGCAAAAATGTTAGCAAGTTAATTTCTAGAATGATAACATAGAGCAAAAGGAATAAAATAAATTCATTTCAAAGAGCTTGACATTAAAATTCTCTTAAAAGATTTTCTATTGTTTTTGGATAACAAAGTTTGGATTGAACCTTAAACCCTAAAACACTTTGCAATCAATTCTAACATTCCCAACTTTATTAGAATGGTTGTAAATGCATTTCTTACAACCCAATTCTAACATTCACAATTTTGATAGAATGACTGTAGATGCTTTCCTTGTGACAATTCTCCCATGGATCTCAAATTAGATATGGGAAACTGTTTTTTGCCATGTCTGCCTATTTTCCCTTGTAGTTGAACAAACATTATTTTTACATTTTCACTAAAACATGTCGAACCCATATGTTCATACCAACCAACTTCAACAACATCTACAAGTGATTTCATCAATTTTTTTTGAGAAATCAACAACAACCATATTTCGGTCCAAGCAAAAAAAAAAAAAATACTTAATTTTGTATTATATGTTTGAAGTTTTCTTAGTTTCTAAACTCGTTTGATTGTATTACATTTGTTAATTTTCACTTCATTTGATCCAGGCCTTATGACTTCCTTTGCTATTAGTTGCTACCAAATTGAACTACAATGTTTGTTTTTTTCTTCTTTTATTTTCAAATTCAAAATCTAAGAAATTTCGACCGTGAAAAAAGAATCTTTTGATGATAAACAAAAGATATTGGTAGAAATTAAATATATATTTTTATTTACTTTTATAGTACATTTACTTCAAATAACATTAATTTATTAATATAATTAAATGAAATAAAATGGTAGAAAGAGCTAGGATATTAATTTGATTTAAATCTATTAATAACATTGTTTATGAAATAAATTATACATAACTAAGAAATAAAATAAAAATTTTGGACAATAAAATGAAATAGAGACCGAAATTGGATTTGGTATGGTAATTAAAGGCTTTTGTATGTGGACATTGAACCTCAAAAGAATAGATTGGATTTTCATTGTGCAAATGGCGAGAAAAACAAAGAATATAAACTTTAAAGATGGATATGAAATAAGCGAAAAGATTGATGATCAAGTAGCATTAACTTCTTTTACAAAATAATATAACTAAGCAGTCCTTAAACTATTTCATTTGACTCGTTTAGGACAACAGGTTGCAAATATAGCTATAATAAATGATTCATGGTTATTCTTGAGTTATGCGCGCACACACCAATTTTTCAAGAGAAGTCATTCAAGGTTGACGTCCTATCGTTTTTCTTCTTGTTTTTCCCCTAAACAAGAAAAAGAGAAGTAAAAAGAGAAGCAATTTTAAAAAATCGTTTAACTATAACCACTATCTAGCTCTCTTACCTTCAATCTCCCGGTTTTTACATTGGTGTACTAAATCTCTACACTTTATCTTTTTGTTATCTTGTACTTAACAATTTTTTATTGAAATTTAGATGCAGACCAGATTTGATGGCTTCACCCACACCAATACCATGTAAAGGAATAAAAAAATAAATTAAATTGATGTCAACAATTAATCAAACATGTGAAACAAAAAAAAAATTAAAAGAGATAGCCCTATAAAAAAGAGAACGAAAGTGTTTTGATAGTGCATAAAAGAGAATGAGATTGGAAGGCACTGGTGATTCCTAACTATTTATATGACATCTACTTTAAATAAATTAATTTGTTAATAAAACAAATTAAGTAGCTAGTAGAAATGGCTAGTATTTTAATTTAATCAATTTATTAGTAATAATGGAATTAAATTATTTTGTATATATGTGATATATAATAAACTAGTTTATGTATCCAGTGTTGCCATGGGATAAAAAAAAATACAAAACACATCTATGTTACTTATTAAGAAGATATATGAGGGGTGAAAATGTTAAAGTAAAAATATTACAAATGATAGCTTTGTCTGTGTAAACAATATTAGAAAACTGATAGTCGAGAACTTTAACAAAACAGTCATTTAATAGTGTTGACAACACCTTCAGTATCATTCTTTGTTGATATGTCATTCACTAAATTTATGTCACCGCAAGAAAAAATATATGACATACAATATTAGATTTATTTCATTCATTGTGGAAGAAATCAAGAATAACATTATTTATACCTATTTGAGCAATTAGCATCAAGTGTATGAGAATGGTTCTCTTAACAATTCAATTTAGAAAGTGAATTATTTATTCATATATGATTTACTATTTGTGGAAATTTGTAAATGACAATGTAGTATGAAGAGTTGGGTCCAATGCAAAATTATTATCCTTTAATAATAAAAAAAAGAAAAAGTTAGTAAGAAGTTTTGTATTACTATCTTTTCAATAATATTTTTTTTTCAAAGTTATGTACTATCCTCTTAATAATCTATATATATATATATTATAGACTTACCTGTTAGTTTGTGTAATAGGACATTTACAGTTTGTAAACTTTTTAGCAGTAATAATGTAATCTAAAAACTTTGGCCCAGGTATGTTATTTTTTCTTAGTTATTAGGGTCCATTTCTTATTTCTAATGGAAAATTTGCCATTTTACCTTGAAAATGGATAATTAAATTTATGATTTCTTTAAATAATAACTAAACATTAAAGCATGATCACTGCATTTTAATAATTGAAAATTAATACTAAGGGAACGAAACTTCGGTGATAGTGTAATTGGGCGTGATGATGAAGACTAACATTGTTTTTATTTTGGGCTAACTGAAATTATATCTGCTAGGAAAGCACAACTAATGATTAGTATATTGAAATGGGTTAACTCCAAAAAATTACCTAAATTCTCAAACGTCTCTTTTCCAGTAATCATATTTTAAAATATAACTCATCTTGACTAAATAGTTCATTAGTAGAGTGGCTTTAAAAGGAGTGCTATCATAGATTTTGAAACATTGAGACTTGATATTAGTAAGGTAAAAGATTAGGGACTATCTGTGCCATATTAAAATAAATGAGAACTTCAAAATTTTTCCTTACTGATCTTTTGATTTTTATTTTATTTCACCAGATAGGATTGTTTTGCATTCATTTTTACACAACTGCTAAAGTACCACTATTTTATTTAGATGATTAGATCCGTGATTTTTGCTTCTATAGCTTTCAATCGGAAGTTTTTTGGCATTTCCTTTGTTCACACGTTCATTCAGTTTAGTCTTGGTATTTTTCTTGGGTATTCACTATTATTTTATTTGTTAAGTGATGCCAGATTTGGATGGCCTACTCACAAGAGATCACTAAACAGGGCAATTGTATAGAATGGATCTGTTTAATTCAATGTCGTAGGTTCCGTTACTCACAACAGATTACTTTTCACTATCCACCAGTTAGTACTGAGTTCTTATTGTTTGTAGATGTACCTTTACTTGCATATTTAAGTATTTGATGGCACTCACTAAACTAATTTTCATTTACTGTAGAATGTTTGGGCGATTACCAATAAACAATGGTTGTGTTAATATTTGTTGAGGAGCATATGGAAATAGTTTAGATAAGTGTTCTTGATTGAGTATCATAAACTATGTTTACCAATTTAACCAACGCAATTATTCTTACATTACTTATGGATGTATTTTTTAGGATTTCAACTACAAAGCTTCATGGTACAAATCAATATTACCCTTTGGCTGTGTACAGGTAATCTGATAATCCTATACTGTTTCTATATTCTACTATGTTGTATTGTTTTATGTAAATTAATTTTTGCTTTGGTATATTATTCCAACCTAGATTGTGCTTACTCTATAAATATACTAATGCATGACATAATTGGTAAATAATAATAATTTGGCAAAATATAATAACTGACCTTTTTAGCTGCGTATAACCACAATTAACTGGCTTAGAGTCATTCGATATAATCAGCCATAAGTTCAAAAAAAACATAAAATAAGAGTTTCCTAGCGCATCTCAAGGTAAGCCTTCAATTAGCCACTGAAACTTCTAACTGCCTCAATTGATAGATTCCTGGCTTCGGTGTCCAGTATATCTAGTTCAAACCAAATTTGATTATATGTTGCGTCACGGAAGTCAACTTGATTCAGTTTTGTGAAACATTCAATCTCCAACTTTCTAAAAGCAAGACAATACATTCTTGGAAGCTTATTTTGTCGCCGCCAACTCCTCCAACATTAACCTGATTTAGTTTTGTGAAACATTTGATCACCAAATTCTCGAAAGCATGTCAATACATCCTTGGAAGCTTATTTTGTTGTCACCAACTCCTCCCAACTCTTCTTTGGGTCTCTTTTTTCATCATTGTCAGACTCCCCTTTAGAGATAAATAAAAATGAAATTATTAATGAATTTATAATCTGTAATGACTATATGTATTAAAAATAGATTGCTCATTCTCTATCAAGGCGTCCATCAGCTTAGTCTCACCCAATACCAAAATCTTTGTGTTGGTATGTGAAGGAGGATCACATGTTTATATATAATTTCGCAAGCTATGTATATATGTAAAGAACATAATGAGGTTTAATTGTTATGTATTTATTTTTTCTTTACTTTAAAGTAACGCAATATCATACCATTTTTATATTGTACTATTTTATGCGACAATCGTATTAATGCACTAATAATTCTCTCCAGATTCTGTACTCAATTTTGACAATTTCCTAATCTAATTATAATACTTACTTTAAATTAAGCATCTCTTTAGGATTAGTAGTAGTTCCCATATAAAGCCTTTTTGAATATTATACAATTATTATGTCCTTTATTTAGGAGACAAAGGTTTACAAAATTGTTAGGGAAAGTTACAAAAACCCCTCTATAGTTTGATCTAACTTACAGTTTACCTCATCTATTTTAAGAAACCTACACTTTGCCTCCTATTTTTTTATACTGCTGGATAACAACTTCTAAAATTGTATTTAAATTATACGGTAATTATCTTCCAGTAATTTCAATCTATTTAGTATTTTTTTTATAGTTAATAGACATTTTAAACTATCAATTTTTCCTTTCTATAAATGTACTTTTCCACCTGTAATTATATATCAGTATTTTTTAAAGGTCGGTTGGCTATGAAAAAAATATCAAAAAACTTGAAATTACTATAACATTATTATCATATAGTTTAAATACAGTTTTAAAAGTTCTTATCAGATAGTGTAAAAAATATAGAGGCAAAGTGTAGATTTCAAAAAATAAAGGAGGCAAACTGTAGGTTAGACCAAACTACAGGAGGATTTTTGTCATTTTCTCTTTTTTTTAACACATCAGAAAGAGTTCGAAGAGGAAGTGTGTTTTTCAGTACATGGGATAGATATGGAATTTTGAAGCTCATGGTAATATTATCTCAAGATGATAAGGTAGCGTTTGGATGTAAATTTTTTTTTAAAAAATTTTCTTTAATAGAAGTTTGAGTATATAGCTGGCTTTAAGAATGTAGAAAACCTTGTTTTCTAAATTTTGGAAAACTCATGTTATAAAATAGAAAACCTTATTTTAGATGGTTTCCATTTTAACACATAAGTTTTTCAAAGTTTAGAAAATAAAGTTTTCCGCATCTTTAAAACATGTCATATACTCAAATTTTCATCAAAGAAAATTTGAAAAAGAGAAATGGAAAATTTGTTTACAACTAAACGTCATCTAAGTTTTTCTGGATATGGATACCAAAGCTCTATATAATTTATGATGTTTGCTTTTTTCCAATTTTGTCCCAAAAATTAACATTTTAGATTTTTTTTTTATTTTACATGGTGAGAGTTTAAATGATAACTTGAAAAATATATATATTTTTTATTTTTATGTAATAAGAATTTAAATGAAAATTAAAAAAAATATCCCTTATTAGTTTCCTATAGTAAAAATTTAAATATGATAGTAAAATAAATTCTTGGACATTAAAAACTTTCCAAAAAAATGAATGTTGTCATCTTTTGGTGACAACCCAAAACTCCCCAAAACGGAATTCATTTAATCATATTTTAAATGGAATGAGTAAATTATAAAGTCCATTTAAAAATTATTTTGTCGGAGTATTTAAATGTTCTCTTAACAAAACATTATATGCTCTTTATGAAAAAAAAAGTAATTGTCTAAAAATAAATAATTATAATTTTCTACAATCATTCCATTCACTCGATGTTATAATTGATGTTTATTTATGAATAAATTGTTTTAATTTAGATTGAAGCGTGTTTATTTAGTGCTAATTAATGTGGCAATAAACAAGTCAAAAAACTAAAAAAATAGAAAAAGAAAAAGGATTGCAATTTTGCTGGTATAATGAATTGCAACATTAATGAAATAAATTCAATAGACTTTTTATTTTATTTAAAAGTGAAAAATTTAAACTCAATTAACCATCAATTAGATATCTAGTAGAACCACAAACGAGCACATACATTTAAATTAAGAAGATTGCTAATATAATGGTCCGCCATCTCATAAAGGAGAGGACTCAGGACTCAGGAGTGGAAGACACATTTGAATTGTTGCATATAAATAGGTTTCTAACTTAGTCTTGTTTTTCTTGGTGAATAAAGCATGTCATTTAAAGAGGGGAAAGCCCTAAACGAACAAAATGTTCACTGAATTATTAGTGAATGGCTCGGTAGGAATTCATTTATACTTGTTTATTTAGTAAAACAAATGAACATGGGCAGAATTTTATATTCATTTAAGTTAAATGAATGAACATGAAGAAAATGTCATTCCTTTATTATGGCCACAAATAGTTCGGTTAATAATTTTTTATTCCCGTTCATTTTTCTATCTATTTGTTAGTTTGTTCACCCGTTTACTCATTTATTTTCCATAAGCTCATTTTATTCCTAACATTTGCTTTTGTTCGTTCATTTGTTTGCTCATTATTATGTTTGTTTATGTTGTTCACTAACACATTTATTCATATTGTTTATGGATATGTTCATTTAATGGTATTCACGAACGCATTCTTTTGTTTGGTTAGTTTAGTTTATGAATGAATGCAAACGAACACAGAAACACTTTCACTTATAAATAAATGAATATGAACTAAAAAAATGCATTCATTTATTATTCGTGTTTGTTTAGAGTTAAATGAATAAACACAAACAATGCTCATTCATGTTTATTCTGTTTGTTTACATCACTAGGAAAGTGAGGTGCCTTAAGGCTTAGTTACCAAATATAGCAGAGAACCACCTAGGGCAAATTAAAAAAGTTTACAACTAAGTGTAATACAGTTCCTGGGAAAGTTAATTCCATATGATCTACTAAAAGCAATAAAAATCAAACTAGGGCAACTAGAGAAGGTACAAGTGCCCTACACGTCAAGGTTAGAACTTTGTTTAGCAAGCAAGTCCGCAATAACATTTCTTTCCGTAAATGTGTGCTGAATCTCAAGCACTTGCATTAAGTCTTTGCTTGCAACTAGAGATAAGTAACATTAGGTTAATAGGAGTGCATTAAGGTGAACTTAAAAGTCTCACAGCAACCATTGAATTCATCTTAATGATAGTACAAAGGTTAAGTTGACTGCCAATTTTCAATCGTTCCTTAAGTGCCCAAAACTTAGTCATCGAGCTTCTAACCACCTCAACATTCCTTACAAGGGCTATAACAAAATTGCTTCTACCATTTCTAAAAGTACTTCTTACACCAACCTTACCGTCTAATGGATTTTGAGCAACCATCAGTATTCGGGTTATACACATTTGCAGAATGAGGGGCCTAGTTAATATTAATACTAGTAATGGCCTTCTGGCAACATGTATTAGCAACTTTTAAGAGTAAAATATTCATAGGCCTACTGGGTATATATATATAAGAGAAACCCAAAATAGTGGTCTTGAAGCATTAATTATGGTCATATTTGTAATATTTAAAGCTTATTTTTTTAGATGACACACATATAATAGTTTAAGGACTACTTTGCTATATTCTTATGCTCTAAAAGCAAATTATATCTTTATCATTGTTCTTCTTTATCTACCTCAAATTGGTCATTAATGTTTACATTCTTTGTGTATTTTCCCTTCCTATTCACAAAGCAGCACAATCAAAGATTCAAAGTCCAACCAAATTTTTTCATAGTTCAATGCTAGCTTTTAAATTACCTATAAGCGAGCATTAAATTACATTAAATTAAAATGTCAATCGTTTCATCTCTATATATATATAGGACAATCCCTAATGAAATTTTGATCTTTTTTTTAATTGTCATCCTCAATGTTTACCACGTGTCCATTTTTCCCCTTTTTTATTTTTTGTATGAACAATTTGTTGAGTGATGAAAATTGAAAATCCACATTTACCCTTCATTAAAACTAACAGAGGCATTAACATTGTTAGTTATTTTTAATGAAATGCTACATTGAGTGTTTTAAGTTTAACTTCATCACATTTTTTAAGAAGGCGATGATGCAAACCAAGTAAGAATAGCCAATTAGAAAACAATTAGATAATTAAAGGAATAGCCAATTCCAAAATAGGTAAGAATAGGGATGATGCAAATAAGGTAAGAATAGTCAATTGCAAAACAAGTAAGAATAGCCAATTAGATATGCAAAATTGGTAACTAAAAACTTATTTAATAAAGGAATTAATTACACATAATTAAAGCTTGAAATCAATAATATGGTTTTGAATTTTTAAATATACAAAATTACAACAATTTTTTCCTAATTGCGTTAGTCTACTTAATAAGGAAAAGTCAACATAATTACTTAATATCCATTTACAAATTAACCATATTTAAGTAATAAATTAAGGAATAATTTAGGCAAAGTTACCATGACAATGCTATACAATTGTTATAAAAACTTAAACAATATAAGCTTTCAGCCATTCATCACATCCATCATCCTTTTTTTTTTTTTTTTATCTTTCACTGCAAATAGATTTGATTACTACTCGATATGTCTGTTTACTCAAAAGAATTCTCAAATACTACAACTTGGCCCAAGCAATTTGCAACATTGATGAACTTGGAGTTTCTACATATATAATGTTTGTAGAAATCGAGGCAAATGATTAGACGAAAAAATGCACAAAACACCACTACCATAGTTACCTTTGCATGCAAGCTGAAAAGTAGTAAGGATGCTATTATTGAAACAATCAAAGGTTTGCAGGTTTTTAACTTCTTCAAAATTATAGATTTTAATTTTAATTCACGTATTTATATTGGCAATGAAAAGGAGTATGAACGCCACTTTACGTGACCAATTGAAACACATGGAGATAGAGAATGTTATTTTGAATAACAAAAATTTCCAGTTGATAATGTAGGTATGCAAATATAGTTTTTTTATTTTCTCTACATGGAATTTTGTTTTGGAAATTTTCAACTCAAGCTATCAGTCTTCTTGCTTGTAGTTTGTAAAATATGGGATGAATGCTAAAAAATTTTCTACCATGGAAGGCATGGATAAGGTTAACTACCTTCTACTTTTTATTCAATATATTAACATCCTTCAATTTGTTATCGCGAGAGACTAATCAAACTTACAAAATATTTTTTTTCATGCAATTTGTAGAGTATGGAAGGAATCCTATAAAGTCTACAAAGATGGAAGACATTAATGATGATGATGTATGTGATGTTGATAACTCAGATTTATGGGACATAAATGGGCTGTTATTCAAGAAAAGATCAATTTTTTATGATGGGGATTTTCAGGTTGGTAAACCAAGTGAAATAAGGTCAATGACATTTAAGTTGAGATTCATCAACCATAGGACTCAAGGTGACAGCCCATTGATGAGCTATGGAAATCAAGAGGATGTGAAAATTGGAAGCAATAGCAATCAAGATGATAAGGGTGAAAAAACTTCAATTATTGATTTTGACCCAAAGTGATGGATTAGTTTATAATCCTCTACTTTTTTATTTTATTAGCTAAATAAGTGCGTTATAGCATTAAGAACAATAAATTTTATTTGCAACTATTGTTATATAAATATATTTTTCACCCCATTATCTTAAGGGATGACCTGCATATTTAAATTTAAGTTACTTTTTATTTATCTCACATTATTTAACTATGTTGAATTAAAGTGTATCAAAGGCAACGAGTAAATTTTTTAAAAAATAATCATAGTTATAGATTATATTAAAAAACTAAAATTGATCAGATAAAAAAACTTAGGAGATAATAATGGTAAAAATTGAGACGCATTTTCATCAGAACTATTTCTTTAATAATTATATCCGATAAGAACTCTTTACTTATTCCAAAAGAAATGCCTAATTCAAACATGGTCTGCAGTTCTAGTGAGAATTCGTTTCTTATTACTATCGAAATATCTTAATATAATACTTTAAGTAATTAAAAGCCTCATTATTTTTAGAGTGTACTAGAAAGGTAAGAAGAGCTAATATATATTTCCAAGAAAACTATAAATAAATTAAATTGCTGGTGAAATAATATAGTAATATAAGTTGTCGTGCTTATAGGGGAATAATGAGGACATGATGTTGATGTCTTCACAAAATTTGCTCAAATCTGCTTTATTACATTATAGAGTTAATAGTATCAAATGCAAAACCATTAATGAAATAAAGTTTACATTAAGTACGGTAAAACAGAGATTATAGAAACAACCAAAATATAAAGAATTGCCTTATTATTTTTATTAAAATGAAAAAATTAAGCAGATAATAAAATCTTCCATTTCAGCTCACAATAATTATTTTAAACCTTTATCTTATAAATAAAGGAGATAAAAATGGTCAAATATGTTACCACCTCACAAAAATGGGATAATTACAAAGTGTGGCATAATGGTTAAGAACCATTATATTGTATAATTATCACTATAGTGATTGAAGTGTGAGGGGTGCTATTGAAGAACCAAATTACTTATGGAAGACAATTGTGGACAAAGAAAAACATAAATGGCTTTAAGGACTTAAGTGTCATAGTGTAAGCTTTTGGTTGTTTATGCTTATGACTTAAGTCAAATGGAAGCATCTTGGAGTTATCCCACTCAAGAAAAGGCAGCCAAGGCAAGATAAGAATGGTCAAATGTTGGCCAAGTGATTAAGCTTAAGAAACCATGATCTTGTAGCAAGGAAAATGACATAAGACATGATTAAGCTAGTTAAAGGTGTTTAGTGCACCTAAGCTAATTTAAATAGCTAAACTCATCTTTTCTTCTACCATTTTTAGCCTCATCTAGTAGCCCACCCTCTCCACACTTCCTCCATAGCCACCATACCTTCAAACTTAAAGCTACTTGAAATTGAAGGCAAAAGGAAGCATTTGAAAGCAAACTAAAGCTATTGCTTGGGTGTTTCAAGGATCAAGCTTAAAATTTGGCCTACCCATCTTGGTAAGGGGTCTCTTCTCTCATGGATTGTTAACTATATTTTCAAGCATCCATGGGCCTAGGGCTAAGCTTAAAAGAGAGCCATGAGCTTGATGAACCAAGCTTAATGAGGGGAGTGCACTTATTGAAAGTTTTGTGACCTAGTGTAAAGTGCACAGTGATGGCAGTGAATTGAAAGGTTTCTAGAGCCCAAAGTTAGTACTAACTAGTGTTCAAACTCTCATAAGACCAAGCTTAAGCTTGAGGAATGCTGCCATAGTGATTTACTTAAGTTTATTGCATGTTTTATGGACTAATCTATGGTTTATGTTGCTGCCGCATTTCATGTGTTTAGTGGTTATGAATGACTACTGCATTTGGTTGCTATATCTTGTACATATGCATTGTGGTTGTGTTTTAATGTCTTTGGATACTGGTTTTAATGAGGGTCATATTTCTTTAAGAGTATAAATGTTCTCCTTACTAAGTTTCACAATGAAACTCACTCCCCTCAAATTTGCCCATTTCAGGTCCAGCAGAAAGATCACATTCAAACTGACATTTTTGGTTTGAGTTTTGATATGAAATTTCAGGTATTTGAACTTTCATGTATCTAGTTGTGATCTGAAAATTTTGGTGATTTTAGAACCACATTTGGTATTGTTAGTGATGGTGCTTATTGTATTATGCAGCAGCTGTCCAACATCCTGTTTCTGGAATGCATTGTATCTAAAGTTCTCTTGTAACTTGGGTGCATGTTTTAGTTGAGTTAAGGCCATTTTGTAGTGCATGGATACATATACATGTAATACATGTAAAGTTGAAACAAGTATATGAACATTTAAGGACTGTTTTGTTATGTATGCGAATGTGGTCCACAAGCTGTCTAAGTGTGAATGATAGACTGCTTATTTGTAAATTTTGTTTTGGCCACATAAAGTTACTACATGTAAGAGCATGTAATTCCTATATATATTGGACATATATGGTATAGCCTTGGAGGGCTTATGCCTTGTGAATGAAGTGTTTGCACATTTATGAAATTTCGTATGGGTATAATGGTCATAAAGTGGATAGAATTTTGACCGTGTACTTAAAGTTCTATATCTTCCTATGTAGAATGAATCTTAATATGAAATTTTAATCACACTTAGAGCACATCTAGCGGTTTAACTGAGCTTTGGAATTTCTGCATTTGGAGGCCTATGGACAAAGTTATGAAGTTGCAAAGTTAGTTGAGTTACTGTTCATTTAGTCCGAATTTTGTAACCAATTTAAAAAATCTATAACTTGGTCCATATGTTCCCTGGTTTAGTTTAAGTCTCTACTTGATGATGAAGCAAAGAAAATAGAGGGATACACGGCTAGATTAATACAATTTTTTGGAGGAAGTTTCGGGTGCAGTGGTTGGTTACTTGAATTTAACAAAGTTACCTAATATATGGAAGTTAAGATTAAGACTTGTACTAGTGTTTTTCCTTCTTTGCTGTCATGGTGTGCATAAAATGTGAATATGTGTGTAATGGTTGCACCAATATGCATGCATTTACATAGTGCCTAAGAGGGTCACTTGAGTATGCACACTAAGGGTATTGTTTTATGGTCTATAAAACATACAAACTCTGAAAATTTTAAATACACAATTTTGACGCTATAACTGGATTACTATGGAGTGGGTAACAAAATATTGAGACGTTTTTATATGGAACTACTACAAATCCTAAAGAGATGCCTAATTTAAAGTAAAATTATTAAAGTTGGAAAACGTGAAAATTGGGTGCAAAATCCGAATACAATTATTACTGAATTAGTATAAAAATGGTTTGATTGAATTATTATGCCTTTTATTCTTCGAGCTGACTTTGAAGTAAAAAGAAAAATTAAATACATAACAACTAGAGAAAATTACAAAACCCCCCTTCTGATTTGGTTTAACCTACAGTTTGCCCCTCTATTTTGAGAAACCTACACTTTGACCCCTATTTTTTACACTGCCTGATAACAACTTCTGAAACTGTATTTAAACTATAATAATGTTCTAGTAATTTCAAGAATTTTTATATTTTTTTCACAACCAACCAACCTTTAAAAAATACTGATATATAATTACAAATGGGAAAATACATTTACAGAAAGGAAAAATTGATAGTTTAAAATGTCTATTAACTATGAAAAAAATACTGAACAGATTAAAATTACTAGAAGATAATTATCATATAATTTAAATATAGCTTTAGAAGTTGTTATCTGGCAGTGTAAAAAAATGGCAGGCAAAGTGTAGGTGTTTCAAAATAGGGAGGCAAATTGTAGGTTAGACTAAACCACAGGGGAGCTTTTGTAACTTTCCCCAAAAAAATAAATAAAAGTTTCCTTTACATCAAAACATCTAAGGTAACAGAATATTTAAATGCTGGAAAAACATCTAAAATCATTAAAAAAACAAACAAACAAACAAACCAACCAGAAGGAATTCGCGAGCAACCGTGTTCTTCAGTCATGGGTTTAGGCTCAGCTGCAGGGGTCTTTGGAGTTTTTCTTCACGCTCAGGCCTCGTGTTCTAGGATTTGCTGTAATTTCCTTTTTCTATGCGTTTAAGTATTTATTCCACATGTAAGAATTTATTTGACTGAATCGTGTCGCTTTTGGTTGCAGATAGGTGATTGTTGAAGATGGCGGAGGAGTTTTCTGTGCCTCCCATTAGCGTAATTTTTATTTCTCTGGTTTTCTGACTAGTCTGGTCTTGAACTTGATGCGTTGTTTATTTAGGATTTGGATTGCCTTTTTTTTTTCTTGGTTTTGGGGGGGGGGGGGGGGGGGGGGGGGGATGTTTGTTTGCTGGTACCAAATGCTGCAATCTGAAAAGGGAAAGACTTTTTCTTTTTCCATTTTTTGATCAGGTTATGGCGGAGTTGCTTCTGGGTTTCATTTTCTGCATCTCCAAAACGTTTGCTGTGCCGGGGAAGTTCCTTTCCATGCATCCTTATTCCGAGGATAATAGGTACTATTGCTACGTCTGACCTCCATAGCTAAAGGATTGACATTTTTGTGTTTTGAATGAATGTTAAAGTTGTAGTGTCCTCTGATCATCTAGTTTTGCCCATAATGTGTAAGTTTTTCACTAACTGTTTATTATCAAACACAATTGAAAATTAAGGTCTGGTTTGATGTTCGTTTCATGTCTTGGGTAAAAAAATTGCACATATATGGTTTTCTTATCCTTTTCTAGAGAGCTAGCATTATGTTCCTTTGCTTTAGAACATAACTGGATTTGCTTCATTTAATACTGTTTGTTAGAGTTTCTCACTCAGTGGTAGTTGGATTTGTTGGTAGGAAGCAGAGACTTCTGCAATTGATTCAAGGGATCATATACTGTCTTAACTCTGTGTTCCAGATGTTAGAAATCCTTATTTGGGGGTCAGTGATCTTTAAAGACAAACAGAGACTGATGGAGAGTGATATACCTTTTCTTTGAAGACAGTCTTTGGTTTCCCTTAAACAGCAATCATATTTATTAGATCAAACGAAGATAGTACAGTACAGTCCAAGGTTACAATAAGCACATCCAACTAGGATACCATGACTGCTTAACTAAGAATGGCGACAACCTATATAAGCCTTGTTTAGCCAGGGTGTTAACTTCACAGTTTGCTTCTTGTCAACATAGCTAATGACACTTTCATGAACTTTTTGGTGGAGAACTATATTTCTCATCAGATCCACAAGCTTCCATGGAGTCACAGCACAACTGTTTAACCAGTTTACAGCCACCAATGCGTCAGATTCAGTGTTTACTTTCAAATAATTTCGCTGACTTTATCAGCTATTTTCTGTAGAGCCTCCTTAACCGCCAGAAGCTCAGCCTCATCCATCTCTACAGCCCCCACAGGTTTTGAAAAAACACAAAGTCACCTTCCATCCTAGCCTTTAAACATTCCCCTATTTCTCCCAATTCATACTTACCAGATACTGCTGCATCAGCTTTAAACTTTAAACTCCCATTATCTGGTGCTTCCCAAGATGTCATCATTCTGATTTCCTTTTTCCATCTTTGCCTGTCAGTCTCTGCTGGTGATATGCGAACATCTAAGGTAGATGAAATTCTATCAGGCCATTTTGCTTTAACCCAAAAGCGAATGCCCAATTTAATCTAGTCATACAATATTCAAACTCCTGTCTTTTTATGACTGAAAGCTCTGTTATTTCTATTCTGGCATATAGCCACCAGCAAGTTGAGTATAAAAAAACATACTGATTTTTTTGACCTCACCCTGCCAGCAACCTCCTTCCATTGACTTTACAAAAGTAGCACTGATGGGGGACAAACCCAATGTTATTTCCACCATTAAAAACTGCAGACCATAACAACCAAGCATAATTGCAATGAAGAAATAGGTGGTCCAACGTTTTGATAACTAAGCTGCTTATAGGACACTTTGCTTGATCCAAACTAATGATTCTCGAGCACAACAAATCTCTTGTAGGGAGTTTAGCTTGTATCTGTTGCCAACATACAGAACAGCTTTTATTGGTGGCCAAGAGTTCCAAATAGAAGCCACCTCATTTGAGCATCGTGGCACAGGCCACTCGCTATTGTCAGCAAAGGATTTTGCAGAGAGCCCATAAATGCAAACCAATCTATCAGGAGAATCATCACACAGCACATGGTACAAATAAATCATGAAAATACTCATGTCCCAATCAAAAACAGGCTTTCTGAGTTTAATGTCCACTTCCAAATACCATCAACTCCCAATTTCCAAATTCATTTATACACCATACTTATTATTTGCTAGAGCATAAATTCTGGGGAAGCTATTTTTGAGAATTATACCTTCCACCCAATGATCAGTCCAAAAATATGTACTGCTTGTCAATGCACGGTATTTGCTGTCCTCCTTTAATAATTTATCCTCCTCCAAACCTTTGACACTTCAGGGCCTCTAGAAATTGGAGGCCATAATCCACTAGGTGAGCCTCCATATTTTGATCTGATCAGTTCCCTCCATGGTGCATCAGTTTCATTCCTGCAGTCAGCATACCATCATTCTTCTAAAGCTATTGCCAATCCACCATCTGTCTTTGTTTTGATGATCGTATCCAACAAATCATGACAAAGCTACCATCTTTACTGCCACAGAAAAATTTTACCTGATTTTCTCTAGGTTATTAATTATACCTGCAGGAGCAGAAAAAAAATATAATACAAGGTTAAGCTATTCAAAATTGATTTTAAAAGTGTTACCCTCCCCTCTCTCGAAGTAAAATTTAATTTCCTTGAACTTGAAATAGGCCTAAAGCTCTCCATGATAGGAGCACAAATTTGCAATGATTAAGGATTGACCAGGGTTATTAAAAGCGCGCTAAGCGCGAGGCGCATAGTGTTATGACTCTGACGCTTTTTGCGATGAAAGCGACGCGTCTTTTAAAAAGCGTGCTTTAAGCGCCCGAAGCGCGCGCTTTGTCCATGGCGCAAAGCGTCGCTTTAGTTAAGTTTAAATTTTTTTTTTTTTTTTAAAAAGAAGATAAAATAATTTTATCTAAACTTACACTTAAAGAAAGCAGTGGCGGGTTGAAAAAATAAAAAATTAGGGTTGAATTGAAACATACGTGAGTTGAAAGAATTAAAGAGGGGGAGAGAGAAATAAAAAAGAGATGAAACAAAGAGTAGGAATAAAAAACTGATTATGATTTTGATGGCTTTGCTAGTTTTCAGGATGATGACAGTTGATCTTTGAGTATTCTGAGACTTGGGATTTAGAGTATTTGGTTTTACTATTTTTCTATAAATTGTTATTACTACTTTGGTACGTTATGTGGATGTGTTTGTGTCTTTTTATAGATATTAAACATATTTAGTAGTTTATTTTGGTATTTTTATGTATCTGATTAGCTAGTTACATATCCTAGAATTTATCTCTAAACGAGCGCCTTACTTCATTAAAGCCCTCACTTTCGTTTTGCGCTTTGGAACCCTTATCGCTATAGTGCGCTTTTCGCTTTTCAAAACGTTGGGATTGACACCGATACGTAAATCCTAGATAAGTAAAAGTAATTTTACTGTGAGAGCAACCAATTGTCTTACCCCAACTCCTTAACAAATGGTATCATCAATATTAACCTCGTATAGCAAACTCTTCTTCAGAAGAATAGAAGCTTAACCCTCTCTCTAATAAAAACATTTTTTCCACAAAAGGTAGAACATCTGTGCATCCATTTGTTAAGCATAAAGCACTGGAACAGAGTCAAGATTACAATAACGAAAAATTTCAGACGCAAACATAATTTAGAATTAGCAGAAAGTGGATAGTTTAGAATGCCCAAATGGTCGTCTTTGCTTCTCAGTAATTCTTCCCGCCCCCCCCCCCCCCCCCTCTTTTCACTTCTCTTCCCCTTTTCTCTCTCATTGGTCAGAGCCAAATGATGTAAGATTTTTTTACATAGGACTGTTGCAGTGTAATGCTTTCAGTTGTCAGGTTAAGTCCCTAAAAGATTGAAACTGTGCTTTTTTTATGCTTACCAGGTTGTAAGATCTTCTTGTTTTCTCCTGCGAATCTTGCAATCTTTATTATTATCATGCATGAAATGGGGTTCCTTTACTGATCCTTTCCTTGCAATGTTATTTCCTGATCACATGCTCTTAGTTAACAATTTATCTATCCAAAGCCATGTCTAGTGTTATGAGAAATGATTCATTTGGGTTCAGCTTTTGTTGCTGGTTGTGAGGAAGAAACTGCACTGACACCAAATCTCAATTGGTCTACATCACTAGTTTCTCAGAACTCAGGGCCCATAAGTTTTGTCCATTCATATATCATTTTTATCCCGACTACTTGCTGTGACTTGAAGTTCATAATGTGAATTTACTTTTATATGTTATGTCAGCATTCCAAATTCACACAATGTAACACAGTCGCCAGTTTTATGACAGATGTTCCTCCTGATGCAATTAATATGTTGATTCATGCATGCACATCACCAGTTTCTGGTGCAGGGAATGCAAAGTTTTCTACCACCAGTAATGAAACAAGTGTTGCATTGACAGTATATAAGTTAGGACCTCGCAGACTTGCGATTCCTCCTTAATAAATCTTGGTTTTGAGCTTGTCAGAAACTGAAAAAATGTAAAACGATGTTGGTAATGATCCTCTTATTTGCTTATAGTGAAAAATGAAATGTGATGTAGGATTGTTTCTGCGTCTTCCAACTTGGATTTTATAATTTTCGATCATTGGGGCAAACTGTTGCCTTTAGATGTTGACGTGAAGCTGACGCATTGAGGTTGAAAATTTGCTTGGAGCGTTGCTGTGGAGAGATAAAACTGTTTACTATTTTCATCTTGTTTTCCTCATGTCTGGTCATCTGCCTTCAGCTTCTTCACTCCCTTGTGTGAGGTAACACTGCAGATCTATTTGCACTTCTAAATTTGGTTTTCAATACAGCCATGATATAAAGTTTTTCGCAGGCTTTGCCTCCATTTAGCCTTTTGTTTGTGCTTCGTTCTGGTGAAAATCTATGGTGTACACTGTACAGAACATGAGCAATTTTAGTTTCTATCTGAATGGTTTAGAGTATCCAATCAAACCCAGTCCAAAGACATCATTCATATTGATAATTTTAATAGCTGAATTTGCTTCCCATTGCTGCATTTGTTGTAAAATGAATGTCCATTAACATAATATCATAACCTTTGTCCATTAACATAATATCATAACCTTTGAACTATATGAACATAATTGGAAGAGTAGAAGTAGAAGAAAAATTGTTCACACCATGAGGAGCTTTTATGCAACGAGTTAGATCAGACTACATCTAAAACTACAGTAATGTCAAATCCATATCATGAATAAATGTGTTTCAGATTCTAACAAAGAAAGCTGAGAGAGAGAGAGAGAGATCTATGTCTGGTTAAGTTCCATAGGATTTTCTGTAGTGTGTCTCAGAATAAACTCAGCCCTCCGTTTCTTATCATCTCTTTCTTCATCACGTAAGGGGAACCCTGTTCTTCGTCCACCTTTCTTCTGCCGGCTCAGATCTAATGGTTCACCCACCAATTTCTTGCCCACTCTGAAGCTGACATGAATAGCAGGCCTCTGTTCAGGAAGCAGCCTCCCATTGTCGTCTGCATGATCAGACAACCCAGATTTTGCAGCCTCAATTGCTGGCGCAAATGCCCCTAGCAAAGACACATGAGTTTGCCCAACCACTGTATTCGAAAGCTTAGCGGGCAAATCAAGCTGCGAGACGTCTTTTTCCCCAGCTTGGACGGGATAGGCAAGAAAAGCATTACCACCAGTCTGCTCTAGCGGCTCTTCATCATCCAAAACCACTGAAGCTGAAGTTCCAGCAGAGCCATTACACACCAGTCTCTGCTGCAGATTCACCAATGCCCTCTCAGCCTTTCTCCTCTGCCTCACTTGCTCGAGCTTATCTGCTTGTGGATCTGCTTTCCTCTCATTCCACATCGGTGTATGAATGTAAGTGTGACGGTCTGGCAAAGCCGGCAACCAAGTTGGGATATGCTTGCCAGGAGGTGTTTCACCCATCTCCACAAAACTAGGAAGTGGCTTCTTGTCTCTCGGAATTGGAAAGCATGGCACTGGCTGTGCAAAAGGGATCTCCTCAGTTGAACCCACAAATTCAATAACACCCTTAACCGTGTCGCAATCTAAAGCACAACTGACGGAATCAGAGCCAGGTGAACTACTCAAGTCTTCTATGCTGGGCATTATGTCGAACAGATTGCATTCTGTCCTGCCAGCCATATTAGCGTAGAACCTCGCACTTCTTCCCAATTCACAGAGGTAACGGACCGTAATATCAGCAAGCGCCTCCACGGCAGACTCTTTGAAGCCTTGATAGCCCACACTCTCACATATCTGCGCCACCGCAACCTTCGCCACTGTGCGCCCAAATTCGTCAGCTCTGCAACTTACAGATGATCGATTTTGCTCAAATTCGCCATCTTTCTTCCTATCCGTGCATCCATTGCTCAAATTCGAAACCATAGCTACCAGAAATGCAGGGCCACACCTCCGTCCGATGTCGAAGCAGGCAAATCGCAGAAATCCGGAAAACCCCAACTGAAAGGGCGAGATTCGGTGGCGAGGAGCGAAAATTAATGGCGGAACAAAAATTGCAGCTCCGGCCAGCAACCACCGGATCTATGAACCTAGAAATCTTGGTCGTAACGTGCTGGCGAGTGTATGCTGGCCGTCTCGGAGGTGCACCGGCGGCCAAAGCTCTCTGAACCCAACCGCGACTCCTCGCTGCTTTGTCCTTCAGAATCGGCCGAACTCCTCGTTGTTTTGGGAGGTGGGAGTGGGAGAAGTAAGGAGTGATGGGGGAGAGAAGGGAACGCTGAAAGGAACGTCCCCGCGTGGCCAATGATAGCTAGACGTATTCTTCGCCGGCCGATTTTGTTGTGCGATTGAAATCGTTCTTTCTGTTGTTGAACTCTATATAAACGTAATAAAATGGAATAATTGCACTGTAAGTCCTGAAGAATGATACGCTTAACTATTTTGGTCTAACTTCTCGATTGTTCATTCAACTTCAAAACTTTAAACTTGCCAAAACCATTTCGGTGCTTGGCCCCGGTCCTTTTGTTCCGACCTGGAAAATGTTTTTGTTTTCTTTTATTGTCTTTCTTTTTAAGTTTTAACATCTTAGCCACCTAATTAAAGGTCAAAGTTCTATTTCAAAAGCCTTTAAACAACTATTTTCAAAGACTTTATTATTTTGATAGCGTTATCTGTTTTTAAATTTTCTTCAAAAAAATAGGTGTTTTATAAAGACAAATTCTACTTGTATATTTGATTCTTTTTTTTTAATGACCAGAAAAATGATAGAACGAAAAGATTAAGGGATAACAGAAATTGTAAGGTTGTGTGTAGGAGAAACATCTGTTGTGGGACTATGACCAGTGAATAGTGATTAAATTTCTCCATTTCTACAACAACCTAGCCTGCTAGGCTTACTAATGTCAGATTGGAACATTGATGACCATGAAGAACATAAAGCACCTAAGAGCAGTCTAACAAGATAGTAATATTTCACAAAGAGATACTGATTGCAGGTTTGACAGACCCCAAAATAGTCTTTAACTCTGCCTCTAACGCTGACGAACAATGCTACCAAACTTTGGAATATTGATACTATGGAGGAGAATTGGATCTCATCTAGAGCCATGCTACTAAACCTAAACCTAAGATTGTCTTTGCCTACCATCCACCACGAAGATACCTGGGTTTCCTCATGGAGCTAGTAACTTCTTTATTCCCTAGATGTGGTAAAGCCTGTTGGGCGGGTTTGCAAAGAATACCCGTTGAATAGATAGGAAGTCTTTAGTAGCTAAAATTTGTTGAATAATAGCTTATCTTCTGAAAGTCAGAGATCAAGAGTCAAAATTTCTATTTCAAAAGACACATTAATTTCTCTCTAACTAGATAATCCACAGAGTAAAGACCAAGAGTGTAATCCAATCATAGGACCATTTACCATAGAAGGCAAGGAAAGAAGTTAACCAGGCTTTAAAAGAGACTGAGTTATCTAATGACCCCAAATTTCTAACTACCTAGGGCAACCTAAAAAATGGTAAAGGGCTGTCTTTTCTTCCATATTACATCACTTACATAAAGATGATTGAAGGTCTCTATGGATTGCAAGGTTGTTCCCAGTTGGAAGCACATTTAGTAAGCATTTCCATAAAAAGACTTTGAATTTTGCAGCAATTGTAAACCCCACGCCATCCTCATAACTTGAGGAAAATCTTGATGCTAGGGGGCCCTAACCAAAGCCCTTCCCCCCCCCCCCTAAGGGAGAAATAAATGGCCAGCTTGTTCCATCACTAGTTTCGAATAATTTGCCTTTGTAGTGTACAAATTCCCAGGGGTCCCCAGCCACCTGACTATATCTCTCCCTTTAAAAGATGCTAGAGGGGAATGGATGTAATCTAATTAATTACCACTTCAGGGAATATTTGTCTAAGGAGGTGCACATTCCATCTTGAACCGTCTGGGAGACCCAAGTCTACCATTTTAAATTATTGCTCTAACAATAATAAGGAGCCACTAAAGACAAGCTAGAGGGGCTAAAACCCATAATCCATTAGACATCCCATACGCGAATAGAATTACTGTCCCCAATCTTTCATTGATAAGATACCTTGAATAATTCCTTACCATATATTAGGCTTCTCCAAATAAATAAGGCCAAGTTGTTAGCATCAACTTACCATATAGAGTGAGATGACCCATACTTTGCTGTGAAGACTCTAAAGATCAAGTTATTTGGATCTCCTCTAAAAATCTGCTAAAAAGTTTTACCTAATAAAGCTTGATTGAATAATCTGAGATCCTTCATACC